>JAJJWW010018100.1:0-67804 GCA_023531295.1 Papaver armeniacum | reverse complement strand
ATCCTACATAACCTATAGCTTGTCTCATTTGTCTGGCCGATATGTCACGAATATTAGCTTTTTGAAGTTGTTTGGTGATAGTTGAGACTTGTTGATTAGAAGAAGATGCCATAGTTACTTCTTGAAGCGAGAATGAAAGAATTAGGGTTATAGGTGAAGCAAAGAACTTCCTTATATCTTGGTTATATAAGTTAATGAAAAAATTCAGATAACCATAAATAGTTTTAGGAGAATAACCAAAATCCTTAAGTTTTGGAAAATACCAGTCTAGAATGAAGGGGTGCGGATATTTGCAGTAAATAGGATTGATGTTGTTCTGATATTATTGGGAATAATATTGAATGCTTGATGTTGACTGGAAACCGAATTGAATGGGTGTAACCAGAATTGCGTAAAATGAGCAGTACAGCTGTGTTGCCACCAATTGCGCGGTTTTAAAATTTGAATTCTTCCAGAATTATTGTTGTTTGAAACTTGGGACGGGTGAACTGAGTTTAGATCATGGATCTTGGATAAAACATTGAAATCATATATATGATTCAAGGCAACATACTGGTTCATACCTTGTGAAATCCATCTTGAGATTGATGGTCTGCAAAATTGCAGAAGGGGATGACGTGCATACTGCTGGTGATCAATACGATATAGTTGGAAAGAAGAGTGAAATTAATAGACAAGTCCAAAACTGGATGCCCTCCATGATAAGTTTGAATGAGGTCTTGTAAAGAAAATTAGATACACATTAGCTGGAAATTCATTTGAACCAAGGTGATAAAAACTTATGATTTCTTTGAAATCGGGATATTTGAGAAAAACTAAAAGAAGAAAAACAGAAGAGAAAAAGTAATCATAAGAATGACTATAAAAAACGAAATGCTATTCCCCTCTCGCATAAACACTTGTCTCGAGCTCGCTTCCGATCTGCCGAGGTGAGGTGTACACGAAGGAAGAACTCTAGCCCACCACGTCATGGATTTTCTCTCGTCTAACTTTTTATTTTTTTTTCTAAAAGAAAACGTCACTTTTCTCTGTGACTTATTCTCCATCTTCATCTTCTTTATTTTTTTTTAAAGATCCGGTTGATGTTCTTATCTGAAAGTGAGAGTGATAGAAATAATTTCCTATCAAAAAATTTCTTTTAAAATATGCAGTGATAGTTTCCGCTTGTAATCAAGCATAATCTGATTTTTCTTCAAAAATTTTTAATAAACCCATTTTGATTCTCTTTCTCACCTTCACCATCAACCTACACCACCACCCCAATAATCATCATCAATTGATTCTCTTACTACACTGGTAATAATCAATAATATTAACTACCATCCAAACCACCAATATTGTGGTCAGCAAGATCAAATCAGAACTCATCACCATCTACCATCCTCCAGAGATGATTCTACAGAACCCATGCTCTCCGATCCCAAGATTTGAGACTAGTAATTTTACATCTAATAATTGATTTTTAGATTCAAATAAAGTGTGTATCTCATTGTGTTCTTCTCAATGTTTATTTTTATTTAATGATTAGATTTGAGTTCCTCAACTAAACTGTAAATGTTCTTATGTTAATCAAATACTAAAAAAAGGAATTATTTTGATTCTAGACATTCATGTTTGTTTAAACTAAATTGTTGTTTTCATTATTACCGCATCACAAATAATATCAATCTATACAATATATCAAGAGTTTGATTTAATAAAAAATTTTGTGATATGGTTTAAACCTTCAAGAAGTTGTGACGGGGAATTGAGGCAGTAACAGAGCAAAGAGAAATTAGGGGAAGAGGAAGAAGAAGAAGGGGCGGAAGAAAGAGAAAATAAAGGAAATTAATGAAGACCAAAAAACATCACACGTCAAAAGAATGCCCCACAGTATGCTTCCTAGTCACCTGGCCACATCAGAGCAAGTGCAGAGTAGTGTGCTAAGCCGAGAGGGAATAGCATTTCCGCTATAAAAACACCAAGACAAATCAAACATATAATCAAATCTTACAAAAATTAGCTATGGCAGGTCACACACTCTCATTAAAAAAATGGTGGCCGTAATACAAAATGCAAGCAACTTTTTACCACGTGATGGCGCCCGGATCTGAATAGAGTTGCTCGCTGGCTTCGTGGTTTTACTTTGCCGGGATCTGAATAGATTTGCTTGCCGACTTCGTGGTTTTACTTTGCCGCGAAGTATAAAACTAACCGAATAAGAAGACAACACGTATAAGACACGTGGCGTCAAAAGAAGCGCTAGTGCTGCAAATCTACGCAAGAAGCTAAAAAGTGTTTAAATATCAGAGAAACTGAGAGAAGTTTAAAATAAGAGAATGAGACTCGGAGATAAGATATTTTATAATAAGTTTAAGTTTCTGATCGCTGCTGCTGCTCTAGTTTTATTCTGTGGATTAGGCCTTTCTTGTGAATCCAATATGGCTATGGTTGGTGATGTTCGTGACTCTTCTGAAGGATTCAAAACAGTCTTGAGATCGAAGATCTCGCCAAATTTGCTGTTGATGAACACAACAAGAAAGAGGTATGTATACTTTATTTTTCATCCGTCTTTATTTTATTTTTATTTATTTTTTTCCAGGATGATTTCGATTTTGATATGGGATTTTTGGGGTTTATTTTGTGTAGAATGCGCTTTTGGAATTTGTAAGGGTAGTGAAGGCGAAAGAACAGGTGGTTGCTGGTGCTATGCACCATTTGACACTGGAAGTAATTGAGGCTGGGAAGAAGAAATTTTACGAAGCCAAGGTTTGGGTGAAGCCCTGGATGAATTTCAAGGAGTTGCAGGAATTTAAGCATTCTGATCACGAATCTTCTGCCTCCACTTGTACTCCTTCCGATCTTGGGGTTAAGCGAGGTGATTAATTCACTATTTTAGAAACACAATTATTATGGTTGATTTCTGTCAACTCTTTTGATTTATGAAACTATGCTGTATTCTGCTTGTTAGAGAAGATCCTATTTATGACTCTTTTGAATCATGTACCCTTGGTTGTTTCCTTATGCTTATGGCAGTTTGTTTTTCATGGGATTGAGTGAGACCTGTTTGTAAGAGACCCATGAAACTATCCTGTATTCTGCTTGTTAGAGAAGATCCTATTTATGAAACTCTTTTTGAATCATGTACGCTTGGTTGTTTCCTTATGTTTATGGCAGTTTGTTTTTCATGGGATTGAGTGAGACCTGTTTGTAAGAGACCCATAGGTTCCTGTCTCTATAACCCGTTAATACAGATCAAGCTTTTGATACATTTGTTGTGTACTTTAGATACATTATTAGAGTAACATAACCAAGGGCATAGTCTTCCATGACTCAGATTGAGTGTATGGATTAAGAGTCCTACCCATGCCAGTAGTAGTGTCCTTGAGTTGAAACTGACAGAATCAACTATGCATGTACAAGAAGGTGACACTATATTCTTCCAGATGTTCATTCGTCTTCCATTATTCATTAATCAGAACGTATTTGAGGAACAAAACTTGAATGGCTGAGCACATTAAGTAACAAGAACACACTCTTGCTCGGTATTTACAAGAGCAATAGCTAAAACTTTTCATAACCTCAGTGTGACCTTGGCTCATAGTAAGCTGAGTTACTATGAGTTACAACCTTGTTCTTTCCTCTGAGCTTGGAGTGTTGTCGATATGACGAACAAACCCTAAAGGGGTATGATCTGGTGCCACATTGTAGTACCTACTGATGATTCTCGTAGTTAAGTGGGCATATGATTTAGTCATGTCACATCTTAATGATGTTTACAGATTTCCTCTCTCCTTGGGCCCTTGTGTTCTCTCTGGGGTATATTGCGAATGTGCACAACAGATACCAAGTTCTGTTTCCCATTTTCACCTTCTGTTTCCCATTTTCACCCTAACAAGTCATGGGCGAAGTAAAGGTAACCTTCCCGATTCATCCGGGAATGTGTCACTCTGCTGTTGTCTGTCAACTGTGCTTTACACATCTATCTGTGCATTGTATAACTTATCTAAGACCTCTGTTCCAGTCCAACTTTAAGGGTTGTCATTTGTTTTCTTGGTTGCTTCAATTCTGTAATATCGCAACCTTGAGATTTCTGCTTAAGGAAATAAGTCATTAATAGAGGGACAGTCGGTTGTCTTCCAAAATTTTGGAGAAGGGCTTTAATGTGTATCTTCAATGTGCAATTACCAGAGGGCCATGCACCAGGATTGCAAGCAGTGCCAGCAGATGATCCTGCAGTTAAAGATGCAGCGGACCATGCCCTGAAGAGCATCCAGCAGAGATCTAATTCCTTGGCTCCGTATGAACTGCTAGAAATTCTTTCTGCTAAGGCTGAGGTATTTCCTCCTTTCACATGTTTTTCCCAGTAGTATTACATTTCTTTTTTCTTGTGTTTTTCCCCAGTAGTGTTACTTTTTGTTTTCTTGTGTTTGTTTCTCAGGCCCCAGCTTGTGTTTTTACTTGTTGGGCAAGGATGGGAAATTTCTCATGCTTTCCACTTGTTTCACAGGTAATTGAAGAATCGACCAAGGTCCATATGCTTCTCAAGCTGAAGAGAGGCAGCAAGGAAGAGAAGTACAAGGTTGAAGTACACAAAAATGAAGAGGGTACACACCATTTGAATCAGATGGAAGCTGACCTTTCTTAAGCTGACATGAGCCCTACTCTTCTAGTTAACGGGGTTGGACAGAAATCTTCTGCTAAATGGAAAATCTACTGCTATATCTAGTACACTACTGGAATGTAGAACAAGTTTCTTATAATAAATATAGATGCTCTCGTGGCTAAGTTGATGTATATTCTGCAAAACGTTCAATGGATGTGACTGATCTTATTATGTTTTTAATGCACTAATCCTTTGTGAATTTCCTGTGTACTTTGTATAGACTGCACCATATTTATTTGGACCCCGTCTCTTGGTTTCAGTAAATAGATGCCGGACTTGACCAACTAAATGTCTCATATAGATGAGCAGGCTACAACAATGAACAACTAACCTACTTTTCGGATGGCAAGTTATATAGCACGCTGTATGAACTCAGCAAGCGAATAGCAGGTTTTATGAACTCCCAATGAGTTTGCCTCTTCTATTGTTGAATGGCTGGAGTGACCAGTATCGGGATTCATAGGCAGGTTCACGTTTTAGGATCGTTTTCTATTGTTGAACGACTGGAGTGACCATTACCTTGTGACCTTGTCAGTATTTACGAATGGCTGGTAAATTTAAATTTAACGGAATTATGGTAGTAGGATCAGTCATTTCGGTAGCCGTATAACTCTTTGCAAGACAAATGCAAAAGTATGCAGAGATTTTATCTGGTGTGGGTGGTTGTTGCTTCTGCTGTCATCAACTGACACCTTGCTGATATTAATGAAGTTCAAACGGCCAAATTGACATGAAGAAATACATTGGGTCTTGCCCAGGAGTACATAAAATGGAACTCCTTACTTGCCCACCGCTGACAGAATGTATGTGTTGCAGTTCATTTCGCGGCGTAAGTTGCTTACTTCATTTTGCAACCTAAAAGTTTCCTTCTTCTTTGCAATTTTGCCTAATGTTCCACTTGACCAGAGTTCGTAGCCATCTTTGTAATCCATGCTCCGACATCTTATGAGCAAAATTTTGTACCTTTTGTCCTGCACCTAAAGGTTCTGCTCATCCCCATGGCATGAAACCTAGAATTGTCATGTTAACTAAGCAAGTATGCAAGTATCATATCCCTTATAACATGCATACACTCTAGGTGCCATTGAGGAGAAAAGAAAAAAGAATACCCATTTTACAGCGAGCATTGCTGGGTAAAGTGCAACACAACCACACCAATACAGGCAAACCAGCATACAAAATAGCCAACACCCTACGAAAGCATGCCTGTCAAGAAGCATCCATTGCAAAAGATAAAGAATTCCTACTGGGTAACAACTAAAAAGAAGATTAAAAAGATATTTACAGCTAATCAAATCAAATCCTAGTTAGATGGAGTGCCACGATATTTCTGACATTGAGAGATAAGAAAATGATTAGAACTTCTTTTTAATTGTAGACGGAGGTATACTGCATATAATACACTTCCTAGATGTAGGTTGACAATTTCCTTATAAGCCTTTCTAGAGGGTTATAATACGTACAGTTTCCTTGTTACCTAGATGATATGACGTTGTCTTCCTTTCTGTTTCTGATCTCCTACACTTTAGTATGTCCCATCAACATGACAAAATCTGTGGCTATCTCTGCATATCGGAGCAGGGGATTGCAACTAACCTGTGTGCTGGAAACCTGGGACAGAGTCACGGTTACCTAATCTCTATCCTTCTTCATCATAATCCTCATCTTCATCTATCTTCTGGTTCAGTTGAGCAAGCTGCAGAGGGTCAATGGCCATCTTGTCCACATCGGCAGGACCAACCTGGATATTCTTCGTGCATCAACTCTGGAGGAAGCTCTCTGGAACGGGATGCGCACTGGTGTGCCCATCCTGCAACTCCACATTTAAGTCGAAGTTCCGCAACACTTGGTTACCGCTGCTATCGAGTGCAGTGCTCTGCCTCGATTCATCGTCCTCAGACCCATTTTCAAGCCTCTTGATATTCAGCTTCTGCTTGTCATCTTGAGGAGACATGTCAAGATCATCTTCGCATTTCTCAGCATGGGTGCTTTCTCTCTCTATTGCCCGACCTCGGCCTCGACCTCTTCCACGACCCCTTCCCCTTCCTCTGCCACTAGTACTACTATGGCCTGCTTCTTGCTGCAAACAAAATTAGAATAACCATCTCTATCATTAAGGGTCATTTATTTCGGAAGAAAACAAACAAACAGAAAGTGCTTCTACATTCCTTGTGCTAGAGAAAGCACAAGGAAACATACCATCCTTGTTCTCTTTGCTTCTTCATCGCTATCATGGTCTTCATCATCTGCAGCTTTCCTGGCAGATCAGTGATAAAATAAAATCAGGCACTTTGATACTTCTCAAAGAGAAAATAGAGAGAACATAGTGGTTGAAAGTTTACTACCTTCTCCTAGAAACATGCCTGTCATCACCAGCAGCATCGGAACCTCCTAAATCTGGGACCTTACTCACAGTCTCTTTAAGGAAATCGAACACATTGAAACTTTGAACACATTGCTTTCTGTAATTGGAGGAATAAAATTATTCAGTAACAGTAACTCATAGTAACGAATATTAATAGGTTTAAGGAAATAGTAAGTCATTTTAACATGATCATACGCCAAATAGACGTTAATGGATCTAACATTAAGACAGAGCTGTTGATTCTAATGTAAAGAAGTAAGAAAGCAAAATAATCCATAAAAAAGAGGGCCAATATCAAGCCAAGAATTAACCACTGGAAGTTAGAGGATAGTAACACAGCTGTTTTTTTTTTCACATGATGTATTCATATGAAAGTGGTCAACCATGTCGCACATATCAACCAATCAATGAAATTAAAATCTAAGCTTTTAATATTTAATTTCAACCCTGATGAATGCTTCACTTACAAATGCAACGAACTCATGGTCTTTGCTCCTCTTTGAAGGGTGATATCATATGTCCTGTCACAGAGATCTTGGAGAAATAATTCCAGTGCTTTAGCTGCAAAAACATGATAAGGGATTCATTAATCCAATTTCAATCTTCTTTAGCAAGTGTAGTCGTGAATAAATATCTTATTGAAATGGAAGATAGTGAGATGTTAAAGTTAAGAACAGTCCAGACACAAAATGTAATCAATAAAAAGACGGCTCAAGTAACAACTACTCACAGACTAAGAGCGGCACAGCCATTGCAATCTTCCCAACATCCTCATCTGCTTGCATTATCTTCTTAATCCTAGACTGGAAAAATAAATTTTTGTAAGGTAAATCAGTGAGAGATTATCTAAATGATATAAACGAGAAATTCTCCAAAAGTTACTGCAAACACTTATAATAACATAAACACTTGGTTAATCATAAAATGGGCGTCTGAAGTCTTATCAGCAGAAATGAGAAGTCTGCAGCGAACATATGAGTTACAAGTAATAGACCTAATAGTAAGCTAAACAAGAACAGAGGAGCCCTTATGCTCTGACAAGAGACCAGAATCCAACTGCACATGAAACATAATGCTTCTTTCCTCACCCTAACACCAACCTTGCAGATAGAAGTGCGGGAGGTTTCTATCTAATCTATCCTTTTTTCCTTACAAAAAACACAGACATGCTTAACATGGATTGGAGAGCACAGAAAGTGGAGACAAGTTAACATTTGTTTAGTCTCTAGACCTGAAGAAAATACATAATCACAAAAACTTAGTTGATAAATGCAGTGCGTCAATTGAAAAGAAAAATACCATAAAACTTATGAATTTGTCTTTCTTCCTTCAACTGAGTTTCATGTTTTTATCAAACCCTCAAAAAAAGAGGTAGGAAAAAAATGTCTTTATTTTAACTCCATCACTCACCACTATGTAAAAAGATCTAGTTTAAAACTCTCATTCATTGTCGAAATGGTAACAATGGTCGAAATTTTACCCCGCATCTTGATGTAAAACACACAAACATTTAACAAAATCATATGGTAAACAATAGTGACACCCATGCATAGTTAATCCTGGTCTATCACAAAACTATTAAAACAAATTCAGCTCATACACAATCCAAAACAAGGCAAAGTCACAAAAACAAATCTATTGAAGAAACAAATTCAGCTCTTAAACAGGTGAAGCTTATGAATTTTTGCTTCGTGTAAAACCTAATTAGTACACAAATGACTTAATATAGGATACTGGATACTGATGACCTAAAGTTTTCAAAAACTAAACCATAAGTATGGGCAGTGATAGAAGTTTAACCATCATATAACAAAATAAGCTCAACAATGTACTACAGTCCAATTCAAAACCCTAATTCCCAAAATAACAAAAATATATTCAGAAGAAAACCCAAACAATACTACATGCTAGTAAGAAGTGTCAAATCCTAACTTACCATCACCACAACACCCCCTAAAATTTAAGCTAATCTCTGGGCAAACACATCATACCATTCAACCCAAGAAAAGCATAACCGGGAAGACTCATGGAAAAAAAAAAAAAAAACTTCTTAAATACCAAAAAAAAAACACATAAATTGAAAGTAAACACGGAGAAGAGAAAAGAGAGAGTTACGCAGGAAAACGAGTATCAAGCTTCTTCCTCATGGCGTAATCAAGATTTTTCAGGCCATAAAAAATCAATCGAACTTGAATCAAAACCCTACCAATGAATACCTTATAAAAATCAAAAAGCCCTAACTTTAGATCCGAAGAAACTTGCAGAGAAGATCGAAAATTTGCTTCAAACAGACAGAAAGGGGAAGAGAGAGACAGAGGGAACTTTGCTTCTTCCGCTCTCTCTCTAGAAAACCGCTATTTTCGGACTCGACGCGAAATTTAGACCAATGGGCGTGCTACCAATTTTGGTCGTCATGTTTTGCTATTTGACCGATTTCACCGCTAAGATGCAAACGTGTGACGTAGTTTTCTTCGTCATTGTGTCAGTTTGTTTACTCATATCAGCTGTGAGTGAACGTAACACGTAACTTAAAAGTAGGCAAGAAATTTTCATCACAAGATCACCTACGCGGCAAAGAGTGAACTGGAAAAATACTCTTCATTTTCGGAATCCTTTACAAATACTTTCTAAGATAAAGAAAATTGAATTTGTTGTAGGGCTTGTAGCCCATGGATGTGCGGCCCAATATAGTGTCTAGGGTCTTCTTCCTACTTGTATATAAAGGAATATATTCATGTAAGCCTATTATCCCGATCAATGGAAACCTTCTCTCTGCCTCTTCATCTTCTCTATATTTTCCACTGCAATACGTTATCATGCACGAAGCTACCGCAGAGCTAAATTGAATCGGGCGTTTTTTTTTACATTGACGATTTAGATCAACGCAATTATGGAATCATCATTAAGCTAAGTGTTCCTCTTCTATTTCGATTTGATTTAATGAAGGAAATGAAATTTTTTGATTTGGTTTGCATTGTACTGATACGATTGATTTTTTTTTACAAGACTTCGATCCATCGTAATCTGGATTTGGTACTTCCGTCTTATTTTTGTTCTCTCAATCGTAAGCTGAGAAGTGGGTAATTAATATGATACTAAGCACTATCGGAGTTATGATCATCTGATTGATTTGAATGTGCATGTACTATTCCGTCAACGGGAAAATATGTTGGAGTCTGATCACGAAAAAAAAAAAAAAACGTCCATCTCCGACCCCGCTCTTGATTCCAGTTCTGTTCCGTTCTAGTTTCTTCCTGGGTTGTGCGCGACCAAGTCTGCATTTGATCCTGTGCATATAGACCGGGAAGAAATATATGAGGTATGCGATTAGTGTACTGTGTTTTTTTTTTTTTTTACATTGCATACCTGCTGGACTTATTTATTTATTTTTTTAGAACATGCTTAGTTCTATTTTTTTTCTTCTTAATATAAGTTCATAAACGGTCAATTTGAAGTACGAGTGCTGATCTCGATCATTAAGAATTTTGGTCTTAATGTTATTTAGTTCTCTTGAATATGATATTGACTATAGTTGAATGGTGTCTTTTGTACAATTGGTTGTACCAACTTGATTCAAATGTATGTATTTGGGGTTTAGAAGTACTTGAACACCATTATTTCATATTTGATATTTTCTTCCCAAACTTGAATGTTTCGTGGGATGTAATCCACTTGCTCAACTATTACATGTATTCTAATTTTTGTGGAAGAACTCACAAAAGGTGATATGAGTCGAGAAAAATTTCCATTTCTCTACTTCATCCATAATACTAACGAACCGGTATATGTTGAAGTATGACAACAAGAGAATTAATTATTTTTAATAATATATTCAACCTAAAGTAAGTTGTTGACATGTGTAGCGAGATTCTCTTGACCTATTGAGATAAAGAAATTTCTCAAATTAAGCTAAATGTAGCAAAAATTGAAAATGGGAAGAACCCCGAAGTGATAGGGGTTAGACGTAATGACTCATATAAAGCATGTGAAAAGGGACATATATATCATGAAAAAAAAATGTACTTTTTCCCAGCAGTAATGACACCAAAGTACAGGTATCAATTGAACATGTGATGAAGCTAAGATGTAATTCTAGCTCACACCAAAGAGTTAGGAATGAATCTTCTTACCGGTATTGGTACAACCAATGTAATGCGGGTACCATAGTAGCAACCAATTTCCATAGGAAGGTCATAATTTAGACATCAACTTTAATGACAAGAAGAACTTTGCCTGGCCAATTGACTATTTAATTGAACTAGATCCAATATCCACGCTTATGGAATGAAAAGTACACCATTCCCAAGAAACATAAATTCTCTAAAGCACTTGAGATATGTCTGGATGAAACGTAACATATATTCACTCTAAAGTAATTGAGTTGAATCTCACTTTTGTTACTAATAAGGCCACACCACTTATTTAATATCTCAAGACTCAATGTCTAACAGATATTGATTTCCCTCCCACCTGCTTAAGGAATTTAAACTAGTTTTTGAACTATTTCCTTATAATGTGACTGCGAGGATTGGATCATTGAGAGCAGCACTGTTCAAAATTTTGTTTTCGAGATAGAACAAAGACGTCACAAAATCTCTACATGTACCGAGAGATAATCACACCTTGTTAAATTCCAAAGAAATCCATGCAAATGGATATCATGTGGAACCTCACAGTGATGAGAATGTAATTGATTGCATCTTTTATAGTCTCTAATATATATATTTGGAAGGAAATATATTTTAGAGAAACTAATGAGTCAATCTAGTGAAATGTAAATCACTATAATATTTGGATTGTTGAATCCATACTGACTCCGACGATGAAATGTTGGGAATTGACTCATACAGGCTTTGGGCATAACCATAAAGCAACTTTGGTTATGACATGATGATTGTTTTGAAAGAACTCGTACAAACATCACTTTATTTGAGTGAACGAAAACGGGAAAAATATTGACATAATGCGAAGTGATGGCATATCTCACAATAAGTGTTTTCTAAAATACTAGATGCACCACCCCCCTTCCCATTATGCTTTTGAAGTAAGGAAGCACATCACTCATTTTACAAAGTCTATTGTAAAAAGATTGAGACCATCCGAAGATGCAAATGGTAAACAACCTATATTACAAAGAAAACAAGGTGAAATTTAGAAAAATATTCATGCGAATGCGGACCATTAAAGTGACTTATGGCTCGGTGAATGTTTTGACATTTTGGACTAATTATAGTTCCCAAGAAATTTGCGTTTGGAAAACTACTAGCACATATTCTACATGTAAGGGCTCACTACCCTTGTTAATGCTAGAGAATTTACATCAAAAGAATTCGATGAATATTGCATGTTTAATAAGATCAATGTAGAGCATCTTATACCCAATGGTCTCGCAGAGACTACCATCAAAGGTTACAAATGGTGTCTAAAGAATAGGTTATGCGTACCACCTACCTTTTATTGCTTTGGGGATATGCAATATTATGCGCATCATTACTTAATTCATTTTAGAACCCAATATTAGTCAACCTTTTCTGCATACCAGTTGGTAACTGAATTTAAGCCTGACATTTGCGTTCATACGCATTTTTTGGTTGCACTATATATGTGCCATTACGAGTCCACATCGTACTATGATGGGTCACGAAAATGATTAAGTAATTTTGTTGAATATTTACTGTCAACAATTATCCGCATTTTAAAACCTTTGGCAGGAGATCTCTTACCGCTATATATGCGGGTTATCACTTTAATGAGACAGTCTTCCCGTCGTTAGGGGGAGATAAGAAAAAGTATTTTCTAAAAGAACGACATGAATTGTCGTGGTGTGTTCCCATTGTGTATCATATTGATTCTTGTACTCCACAAATGTAAATGTGAAGTGACAAAGAATAATCGATTTTCAGAATGTACACTGATGTTGCTAAAGTGATGAGATCACACATACCAGCTGCAAACCTACCTGCAAGGTTACGAATCCTCAATAAGGGATATACACCATATACTAAGGTGTTGCAACTATACTTAGTGGAAGTGTGGTTGAGGCCGTGGCTCCATAAAGGAAGATGGAGAAACCACCGTGTTCGATCAATACTCACCTAGAAAGGAAGTAGATGAGTAAGGCACAACCTAATTTGTATAATTAATGAAATCATCTCATTTGATTGTCTCTGACTATGTCCATGAATCAATCTTGGAGGACGCTCCGAAGTTTAATGATTCCAGAGAACAATGATATCCTAAGTGGATTATGAGAATGTGCATGAGTCAATGGAAAGATCATGCGAGCATATTAATGATTAATTTCTTATACAAATTAGCTTAAGGAAATAAAGCAAGATGAGATCGAACCAAGCTCTTTGTTGCTTAATTTCAACGAAGAGCATATTTGGCATATACAATCCAGGTAGAACTTGGTTCTTTGACAAATATATAGGTATTTGGTGTGCTAGTGCTAACCAACCAAGTGTAAAGCCTATGGGACATACATGATTATTCGTCATAGAGCACAGTGGGAAGAATGAAGTTTCAAAGACTCTCCTTGTGGCGCGAGGTTTCTCACAAAGCCCCGGAATTGTCCTCTAGTAATGAACGTTACAGCGTTCTACTACTTAGTTAGCTTGGTAATTTCAAAAGAACTTGAAATGCAAAGATATGTATGTGGTTGTTACGTATCTCCGAAAGAATCAAGAGATATCGATATTTACAAAAGTACTTGATAGACTTTTGTTTCCCAAATCAAGTGACTTTAAACCACGAGTGCGTTTACGGTTAGATATAACGCTCACTTATAGATTGAAGCAATCGGGCGGATGTGGTATACCCGTCTAAGTGACTATTTGATTTGGAGGATAGACAAGTAAGGTATTTTTCCTTGCTTATTTAGAAGAAAGTTCTTGATTTGGAATTGTAGCTATCTATGTCGATGATACAGACATGACGGGTACTCTTGATGTAATAAGAGACCTTAAAAGATATTCAAAATCCGAATTTGAGATGAAAAATCTAGGGAAAGCTCAATCGAATACTGAGCTTGTGGTATATTATTCCACCAGTTTGCATATGTCTAAAGTTGTCAGGAAATTTAACAAAGACATGCATCCTGATAGCACTCCCATGATTAGTCGAGTTTCAAATGTACATAAATGACCAATTCGTCTAAAGGAAGATGACGAAGTTGGGTCGGGAGATGAACTTTCCTTATCTAAGTATAATAGACGCATTATTGTACTTAGCATAATGTACTCGACCAAATATTTCATCCTTAGTGAACTTGTTAGTTAGATATAGCTCAGCGCCAACACAACGTCATTGGAATGATATAGGGAATGTAATCATGTACTTAAAAGTAACCATTGACATGAGTTTGTTTTATCCCTACAAAGACATAAAAATGAATGCTAAAGGAACTGCAATCCAAAGGTTGTTGATTATGAAGGAACAATAATCTTGTAATCAGGGGGAGATATGGTAGACTATTTTCTAAGTCATTACTGATATTCAGTTTCGAAAAGTATATGACTAAAGGAAATGTCTGGAAAAACTCTGAAAGTAATCAGGGGGAGATGCCGACATCAGGGGGAGGATCCTAGGATATGATGTCGACATATTTTACTTCGAAATTGAAGTTGTGTTGTACTCTTTTTCCCTTCGATCGAGAATAGTTTTTCCCAAAGGGTTTTGTTACTCGACAAGGTTTTTAGCGAGACAACAGTAAAAACATCAAGTATGTTGAACGTTGAATACATAAAGATCGCGTTGATATTAGGGAAAATATCTGAATCAAAGAAATGAAACAAGATAGTCTGTTAAGCGACGTAACTTCCAGAATCAACAACATGGTCTTATAAACATTCAAGTCACCAAAGTAAAGTGTGATAAACTCCCTTTTGATTGCATTAGACTAATGAAAATTGTTGATATCAGGGGGGGCATCTAATGGTGTGTTGAACTATTTTCCTTCATCGAGGTTAATTTTTCCCAAGGGGTTTTGTTACTCGGCAAGGTTTTTAATGAGACAACAATAAACACCGGAAAATAATTTCCCAACTAAGGCTATTGTCTTTCCCACGAGGATTTTCTGTCTTAGGAGTTGTGAAGCAACTAGTCAACTTCAACTGAGCAAAGTGATCATCTGCAATTGATCAACTTTACTTGCATCTGTCACGTTGTACTCTTTTCCCTTTGTCAAGGTTTTGTCCCATTGGGTTTCCTTGTCAAGGTTTTAATGAGGCAACGTATGCGAGTCCATCTATGTTCTAAGTTTACTTAATATTGCACTCTTTTCTTTAGTTCAGGTTTTGTCCCTCTGGGTTTTTCCTGACGAAGTTTTACCGAGGCAATTAACTTAGACTCGTCGACCTTTGAAGGTCGTATTGCATGTGATGAACTACATGTAAAGTACGAGACAGCATGTGAAGTACTACATGTGAAGAGTTGTACCAAGGTTTTATCCCACTGGGTTTTTGCTTGTCAAAGTTTTAGTAAGGCAATTGATTTCGGCACAAGTCATCAAGGATAGGACGACATTTGAAGAACTATATTCAAAGCAATACATGTGAAGCACTGGATATGAAGTTCTACTGGACCGCACAAGGGGGAGTGTTGTAGGGCTTGTAGCCCATGGATGTGCGGCCCAATATAGTGTCTAGGGTCTTCTTCCTACTTGTATATAAAGGAATATATTCATGTAAGCCTATTATCCTGATCAATGGAAACCTTCTCTCTGCCTCTTCATCTTCTCTATATTTTCCACTGCAATAGAATTCATATTTTGGGCAATTAAAAACATATTAATTCAAAAGAAATATTTAAATATTATTCAAGTAAAGTTACCAAATTCGGCATCGTTGGTTTTATAATAAAATGTAGTTGCTCGTAGTTAAGAATTTAATAGTGTTATCGGCGAATTTATTAAATGGATTTCAATATCAAAAAGAAATAGGCGCCCGCGAAATCAAGTCATTAATCTCTCTGTTTCATTTAAAATAATTACGCATCACGTCAAGATGATGTCATGTAGAAAGGAAAAGCAATCTGGACGGTAGAAAACTAGATAGATAAGATCTCATTTTTCTGAGCTATGTGTGTAACTTTATGTAAAAGGATCCTGCTTCAAAAGACATAGAGTTGATGATTAGAGAGACAACCAAATGGGTCTGAAGATGAGTTGGGAACATTGAATGCAGATGTTTTTATAGATTTTAATATAGAACTTGTTGAACCTTAGGGTTATAAAATATTCTTAAAAATAAGATTGAAAAATATTTTATGTAATCCATCTTGCTCCTGAGAGGTGAGTCTGACGAACACTTGTAACCTTTGATCAAATCGTAGTAAAATCAGGAGATCATAAGTTTTAAACTCCGAGCACGTAATTCCTTGTAACTTAACATTTTTCTTGACAAAGGCATACTTGATACTTACATTGCTTAATCAATAAATTTTGTAGATGATAAATATATAACAGTTGAAAGGTTTGTTGAAACTGAGTAAATGGTTATTCGCATTGTCTTTTGCATGAGTATCACTGAAGCCCTTTGGAGGTTTAAGTGGACTTTAATTTTAGGTTGGTATCCACTTGGGTGGAAGTATTCATTATGACTCGATTAGTACAAGACTGTTATTTTGACAATTCGGAAATAAATAAAGCATTATTCGATAATAAAAGCGTTAATCCAAATAGCTCAACCAATAAATTCTGGTGAGAAAATTTCAGGTTCATATGAGCCTTGATGCACGCGCATAGAGCTCGATGTAGTATCATATTGTAACGGATCTTGATTATTAGTACTTGGAATCCGTTATGCCTTTCATATTTTATTTTTACTTTTTTTTTTTGCGTGGGTCATTTATGCTACAGATTTATCGAGTGAAATCCTATTTTAACTAGGGCTCGATGTGTAACATCTTTCTATGTAAGGATTGTAGTAGCAGGATTTCCCACACTACACCCCTTACTCGATTTTGCTTAATTAATCCATTGGAAGATGTAAGATCAAGAACATTTATTGATTGAATTCATGAAGTGTTTACACAGGAAAAATAGAATTACACTTAGAAGTTAAAACGCTCTTAAACTTTCTCTCTCCTAATGACTTGCCTAACAATTCCAAAAAAAGATCTCTCCCCTTACAGATTCATTGAGCCCTTTATATAGGGTAATACATAGTGGATGACAGCTAAGCTCCCCTTTATTTTCGGGAATGTCTCGCGAAGTGTCGCAGATGCACAAACATTGACTCTCGCGACACTTCTTAATCCTCGCCAGGTCTCACGTCTTCTTTATGTTTTGCCTGTCGTTATTCATTGCGTCGTTTATTTTAACTCCCTGCGACTCCCTCGCGACGCCGTCGTTCATTAATCTCGTGAGCCTTGTACGTTGCGATATTATGATCCTACATCTTGCCTCTTTTTTCCTTGAATATTGCTTGAAGAGCGATTTGAAGGAAAAATTCATTGTTGTCATATTCCTTGGTTTCAATTGGTGAAGGAACGAGCGAAAGAATACTTTTCTCAAAAAGTACGTACTTGCCTCTATTCTTTTGTGTAGTTCCGAAACTTCTTTGTAATACATATGCGAAGTGCCATTTCTTGTCTCGGGAATTACAGAAAATAATCAAAGTATCGCAATTTCTCCTCGCCTACCAAGAAATACACTGTATATTTGGATTTTACTAAAGTTCTTTCCGTCAGGTTTCCTTGGATTTAGCAGTGACCGCTTACACGTGTCTATATTTACCTCTTTTACCGGTGCATTTAATGTTATCCGGTCATAATATTTTTCTCGTCTATTTATAGGAGCATCCCTTGTGAAAAATTTTCCTTTTCCTTTTCATCTTCTTCATCGTCTGCAAGTGTTCTTCTTCTTCATCGTTCTGCAAGTGTTTGCTTATTGTTGTCTCTTATCGTCTTCTTCACCACCCTTACTATTCCCTACCAGTTGTTACTCTCATGGCGTCCAGGTTTGTTAATTTTGCCACATCTGGCTGATTTTGTGGTTGATCAAATTTGTGATTAGCTTTCTTTGTTGAAATCATACTGGTATGATTAACTTTGTAGTTTTCTTTCTGCCATTGTTGTTTAGCAAGAACCAACCCAGAAATAAGTTTACCGTGAAGAATCCTCTTCTTTCTTTGGGCTCGCCATCGAAATCTACTTCGCAGCAAGAATCCCCCGCACAACCAAAGCTTACTTCGCGAGCAAAATCCATGGCTTCAAAAAGAAATCCTGCGAGTGACAAGGTATTCAAGAAACATTTATTTTTTATCAACAATACATTGTTGCCTCTGTTTTTTATTTAATTTGTCATTCGCAGGATGATAAAACTACTGGTCATGCTCCCAAAAAGCCTCGCTACTCCAAACCTGTTACTCCCGACGTTCCATTTCCTTCATTCACACCTTCATCTCCTGTTGCGAAATCTTCGCAAGATAATTTTGTGCCCTTCCCCTGGTACTACTACCAACGACAATATTTCTATGCCTCAACTCCTCATAGACCAAGTTCCTTATAACTGTCCTACTACAAACGATCTTATACCTTCTCCTGCTACCAATATCCCTGCTATTTCTCCAATCACTTCTCTCCCTGAAACCTCCTCTTCTCATGAGGTTCCTTTGACAAAGGACGACTCGTCTTCTTTGTTTGAACAAATTCCTCTAACTGCTGAAAATTTGGAGGGGATAGATGTGGCTTTTAAGGTCCTTTCTGATCTCGTGAATGATGCCAAAAAGGCTTCTACTGATCCTGTCAAATCGAATGTCTGCGAGATTATAAGTAAGCATCTTGGCTCTGAGAGGATCTCGCAAGCATCTTTAGTTGAAGAGGTTAATAAGCTGAAGGATGATCTCCAAGTTATGGCTGTGAAGTGCAATAATCTCCACCTTGAAAATCAAAATTTCTCGCATCTCACTAGATCGTGATAATCTTCGCAAGAAGAATGAAGAATTAAAAGGTATGCTCTTGCCGTCCCCCCTTTTTTTTTTTTTTTTTTTTTTTTTTTTTTTTTTTTGCAACTCAAACCCTTGCTCGCCCTCATAGTATTAAACCAGAAACGAATAATGGAGATATATCAAGCGGAGTCTATCGCTGAAGAAGTTCGAGTTGAAAGAGATGCTTGGATGGAGCAAAGATAATCTCTTAGATAATCTTCATACCTATGCACGGTGATCAAATAAATAACTTGTCTAAAGAGAATTTTGATTTATCGCAAGAGCAAATCTCATTAAGTAATGACTTATCTCGCCTCTCTTATGCTTTGACTAAAACTAATTTGGAGTTGGAAACTTTATCGGGATGAGAATCGAACTCTTTCTCAAGAGAAACGTTCTCTGTTGAATAAGATGGCGAGCTACTCGCAAAGAAGATAATGCTTGTCAAAAGTTATGTGAAGAACACAAACAAGCTAATCATACTTTGAAAATCCAACTTGAAGAAATTACTCGCCGAGAGAGATAAACTTATTCAGGGTAGAATAACGTTGAGTGTAAAAGCGAAGCAATTCCAAGAACAATGTGTCAAATTAGAAAAATCCAACTCTACTCTGGCGACCGAAAACTCCATACTTGTTTCTAATGAAAAGAATTTGCGATCTCGATTGAAAGGCTTAGTGGGAGATTCATTTGATGATGTCATGGACCGCTTGGGGAATAATTTCTAGACTTTAATTCAACATCTTACTTCTCAAAAGGAAGGTAGTCAAATTATTTGACTATCTTAATTTATGTATTTATTCCATGAATGCTTTATTACCCTGAAGATGCCAATAATGTTCGATAAGAATTTTCTCTGATCTTGTGTATTTGTTATGCAGACTCGAAAGAAAGCTTCGCTCCACTATCTCCACCCTCGTGTCCGATTATTCTAGAATTCGCAAGGAAAACGGACTACTCTCCGCGTCTCTTGCTCGTTCTCGCGACCGTGCGAGCGAAGATTTGATTATATGTCTTATTGTAAGGACATTGATAGTAAGAATCGCCAGAAGGCATTGCTTCGCCAATTCTCTCCTAAAGCGGAAATTCTTGTGAATAATATTTTGCTTTCCAAGTCTCTTGATCCTATCCACGTCGATCCTTTGGAAGTAAGTGATGATGAAGTTCCCAATGCTCCACTATAGTGATTATGAATATGAAAGTGGCGAAGATCTCTCGATAAGGAAGTCGTTGATGAAGATAGAAAAATTTCGATGAAAATCCAGCAATTGGCGAGAACAAAGGTGAAGAAAACATTTCTCAAGAAAATCCATCAATCAAGCGGATGTGAAGGCGATAAAGGCGCGAAAAGCCTCAATCATCCTCTCGTAGATGCAAGAGAGTTAAATTCTCTTTGTAATTTGTTAGAATTCCTTTTTGTTCGAGTGACTTAACTCTTTTGATTGAGTAATTTCCATATTTCTTTCTTCCTTCTTTAAGTAAGATCACCTTGCGAGCATGTTCGCTCATTGAATCTTTTATTAAGTAAATTCATCCCAATCAGGGATTTGATTTTAATTCTTCTCACTGCGACAAAGTCGCAGGCCGCCTATGACATTTTCATGCAATGGCCCATTGACCTTGCCTTATCATTTTTGTGTGGTCTTCCAAGTCGACTCCTCCCTAATTAGAGGTCTTCCCTCGCCACCTTTCATTGCGACAAAATCGCAGGACGTCTTTACACTTGCATGTAAAGACCCATTGATCTTGCCTTATCATTTTCCAAGTATTTTTGCCTCTGCAGGATATTTTAGTTGCGACAATATGACAGGCCTATATATCCTTGCGAACACATAGCCCCATGACATTGCCGTCGAGCGACGAAATCGCAGGACGTCCGTACACTTTCATGTAAAGACCCATTGATCTCGCCTTACCCTCGCGTTAGTATTATTGCCTCTCGCAGGATCATTGCACAAATATGACGAGCCTAAATTCTCTTGCGAGAACAGAGCCTCATGACATTTGCGTCTGTTTTGACACCCCCTAATGGAGAGCGTCGCCCTTATCATCTCCTAGGTTGCCCCTTCAAGGAGGCGAAACATCGGCCATACAAGACTAGCTCCTCCCATCCTGGTCTTAACAACAACTGTTGTTTTCGCAGCCTCTTATCCCTTATACCTATAGGGTTTATGGTTACAAGGCTGCACCCTAAGTGGAGTTTTCTTCAAGCGAGTGCAACATATGCCAAGACTTGCCAAGAATGGCCAGGGTAGGTTCATCCATCCCGGGCACTGCTCAACCGTACCCCGGCGCCTTGAGCATACATCGACTCCTAAGAAGAGATCCTCGGTCGCCCAACCGAGGTATAACCTACATATATAGTTGGGAATCCAAGGTACCTCCTCCTGATAGGCTTTCATGGGCCCCAAATTTCCATGACTCGGGCTTCAGGAGCGGTGTAACCTTTCCCCGAGCCATGTCGAGAGATACCCCCTTGTATGACGCACTTTAGGTCTTACATTTGCCTCTTACTAAATGTTATTCGCGAACTAGGGTGTACGCCATAAAGGTTCGTCCCATTCATTCATTCTTTTATTCAATCATTCTTCATCCTTTGCTATTTTGTTCGCGAGATATTCGCCAATTCATTCATTTAATCATTCGTTATCTCTTGTTGTTTTGTTAAGTCATTCATGACTTTTTTGTTATTCTTGTCGCGAGATCTTCGCGTATTTTCTCTGCATTTCTATCGAATGCCGCAAATATCTTGCGAAGAAGTACTTTATTTTGATTCCATTTTCCTCTCTCATTTTTACTGGTAATATTTCTTTAGGTATAACCTATTCCATGGTCTATCCAACTTTTGTCCCACATCTCTTCCTTCTGGATCCATCAATCTATATGCCCCTGTACCAACTACTTCTTTGATGATATACGGTCCATCCCATTTTCTCGCCAATTTGCCTCCACTTTCTCGTTGATATATTGGGGTTTCACGCAACACCAAGTCTCCTGGTTGGAACTCACGTATTTTGACACGCTTGTTATATTCTCTAGCCGCTCGTGATAATTCTCCATGTGTCGCAAGGCCTTTTCTCGTTTTTCTTCCAATTCATCCAACTTGATTAGAATGTTGCCCGCGCTAAGATTTTTCTCCCGAGACCTCTTTTTTGGTTGTCGGAATCACGACCTCTTGTTGGGAGTACTGCTTCCACTCCGTAAGTTAAGCAAAAAGGGGACATTCCTGGGCTTCTCTTCTAGTTGTATTATAAGCCCATACTGCATTGGGTACTTGTTCGCACCATCCCCTATTGTGTCCTTCCAACTTTTTCTTCAATATATCGGCAATTGTTTTGTTTGTTGCCTCCGCTTGACCATTAGCTTGTGGATATAATGGAGTTGATTTTCCACATCTTATCTGAAATGCATTAAGTAACAACTCTATATTTTGCCCTTTCAAACTGCTTCCCAGTTATCGATACCAATTGTGTGCGGGAATCCCAAATCTGCATATAATATTTTCAAATATGAAAGTAAAAATATCCTTATCGCGAATGTGCTGGACCGCTTTCACCTCTCGACCATTTTGTGAAGTAATGCTTGCGACGATTAAGTATCTTCTCCGTCCCTGCTCCTTGTAAGAATGGTCCCACAATGTCTAAACCCCATTTTCCAAAAGGCCACACACTTCTTGAAGAATTTAACCGTGCTCCTGCATGTATCTTCTTCCCATGTCTTTGACAATCTTCGCAGCGCCGGATATTGCTCTCGCGTCTTCATGCATATATGGCCAATAATATCCTTGCGTCTTTGCCTTATATGCCAAAGATCTCCACTTGTGATTTCCTGGCATCCCCACTATGCAGCATCTTCAATATGGTTTCTCCTTCTTTCCTTGATAGACATCGGCGAGGGTCCCTCAAAAGAACGTCGATAAAGCACGCCATCTCGTAATTCATAATTTGTTGCCCGCTTTTTAACTTGTGTGCTTCCAATCTATTTCTTGGTACCTCGCCTTTCATTAAGTACGCGTGAAGTTCCACTCTCCAATCTTCCTCGCGACCTTGCATTTCATCTACCACCATCATTATATCTCGCTTCTTGTCCCTCCTCTTTATTAATTGATGGCGCCGTAGCGTCTCGTATTTTGATATTCCTCGCTTGGGTCTGTCATCATACTTGATATAAAGGCAAAAGCGTCTCATGAGTCTATTATCTCTCCTTGATATGTGCCTCCATTTTATTTTTGGTATTTGTGCTTGACAACACTTCTACAAGCTTCCCGTATTTCGTAGAGATGGATCATTTGTAGCATACTTCTACATTATTTGACAAATTGCTAATTGCGAGTCACCTTGTAATCCTCACATTCTCCGCCATTTCTATTGCGAATTTTAGAGCATGTATTATAGCTTCATACTCCGTTTCATTATTGGTAGACTCAAATTCCAATCTAAAAGCGAAAGCTAACTTATTGCCTTCCGCGAAATCACAACAATTCCCACTCCTTTACCTTCTCCATTGGATGATCCATCCACTAATATTTCCCACCGATCCGGCTCGGTTAACAAATCTTTTGGATCTCCATGCTCTTCTTCTACATCCATCATTTCATCCATCGCTTCATCTTCCTCCAAAGGAAATTCTCGCGAAAGTCTGCGACAACCCGTGACTTTGTTGAAGATAATATTTCATATTTCAACTTGTAATGGCTTATTTGAGCATTCCACCTTTCGACTCTTCCCCGATCTTTTTGAATTTTTCATTACCGACTCAATTGGTACCTTTGTCACCACTTTAACAAGATATGTGCCTGAAAAATATATGCGAAGTTTAAACGACGCATACTAACGCCGATTAGTTTTTCAATCTTCGAATAATTTCTTTCTGCAGCATTAAAAGTTTTGTCGATATAATAGATTGGTTTTTCTACTCTGCATTCCATTCGCAGATAAAATCGCACTTAAGGCATGCGATGTTGTCGCGAGATATATCAATAATTCCTCTCCCGGTTCTCGCTTTCGCATAATGGATATATCCATTAAATGCTCTTTGATTCCTTGCAAAGCCTTTTCACATTCGTCCATCCACTTAAATTTCGATCCTTTTTTTCGAACATTGAAAAAGTGTTTACACTTATCGATGACCGCGAGATGAATCTTCCTAGTGATGCTAGTAACCCATTCAGCTCTTTTGAACATCCTTTACCGTCGCAGTGTCGGCATATCGCGAATCTGCTTTTACTTTCTCCGGATCAACATGTATTCCTTCCTTTGATATAATGTAACCCAAGAACTTTCCCGACGCTACTCCAAAGGTACATTTTCTCGGATTGACTTTGATGTTGAAACGCCTCATTTGTTCAAAAATTTCTTTCAAGTCTCGCACATGATCTTCGCCTTTTTACTTTTTATTAACATGTCATCTACGTATACCTCTAGTGTTTTATGTATCCATTCTGCGAATACCTTTTCTACCATCCTCTCGATATGTTGCTCCAAAGATTTCGTAAACCAAACGGCATTTTAGTATAGCAATATAATCCTCTTGGAGCGAAGAAAGCGATGCTCCCGATCTTCCTCGGCGAGGGAATCGGGTTGTAACCTTTGTATCCGTCCGCAGATGATACTCTCTCATTCCCGGCTCTGATTCGACTAGTTGTGGAATATCCGCAAAGGAAAACTGTCTTTAGGGCAAGCTTTATTTAAGTCGGTGAAATCAATGCAAATCCGTATTCCCTTGTTCTTCTTTGGAACTATAACCATATTCGCTATCCATTCGTGGATATTTTGCTTGTCTAATAATTCCCGCATCCAAACATCTTCTGCAGTTCTTCTTCTATCTGAGGGTGATATGCTGTTGCTATCTTTCTAATTCTTTGTTTAAATGGCTTCACGTTTTTATCAATTTCTAACTTGTGACAGGCGATCGACGGATCTATACCAGGCATTTCATCCATATCCCATGCGAAGATGTCTTTATAATCTCGCAACAGGATCGACAGTTCTTTTTTCTTCATCTGCTTCCATGCTAGTTCCAATCTTTAGCATCTTGGGTTTTTCCTTAGTTCCAATATTCACTTCTTTAGTTGATTCTGCCGCGACGTAACTGGCCTTCGGTTCTCCCATAGGGGTTGGTCCTTTCACAAGATCATCTTCTTCTCCCGAGATCTCGCCAGGTATTCCTTTTCCTTCCTTTGCTCTTATCATGTAAATTCTGAATTCTTCTTCTTTCTTAGTTGCCCTCGCCATCTTTTTGCGGTATTTTGATATGTTCTTTCGCTTGTTTATTTGTTCCTCGCAACACTTTACTTCATTTTGATAATATATTCTTCCCTTGGCAGCGTCCCTCTTCTTCTCGCCGATTCCAGTTGGTGTAGGGAACTTGATACATTGATGAAGCGTCGATGCCACAGCTTTTATTGTATGTACCCATGGTCTTCCTAGTAACATGTTGTATGGTGATTCCATATCCACCACACTCAATGTCACCTGTGTTTCAATTCCTCCTAACGGAATACGTATTTTTATCTCCCCTTTAACTTTTGTTATGGATTTACCAAAACCTTGAATATTGTATGTCAAAAATCATATCTTCGTCTTTATATCCCATCTTTTTGTAAGCGTGATAGAACATGATGTTCACCGACTCCGTATCGATTAAAACTCCATTCATCACCCATGTTTTCATCGTATTCTCCGATTTCTCTCCTTCCTTATACGCGTTTATTGTAATCACCAAAGTGGAGACATGTGATCCAAGTTTTCTTTTGATATTTCCCCCGTGTGAATGTTATCTCCGCTTTTCCCAATCCTTCAAAGGTGATATCCTTTCTCTATCCATAATCTTTTTCCTTCAAAATCCCGTTTGTGTATTTTTCCTCCGATATTTTCATGAAATTCACTAATCATTGCTCTTGTGTCTCGTGCTGCATGCCATATCTTTTTCGGTCCGTCTCATCCGATTTAAGATATTCCTTTCTCATTTTCTTGATTTAAACAACTTTAATTGCGATCTTCTCTCTTTTACCAATGATTCGTCCTCTGTTTCTAGCGCATATGTAGTAGCAGATTTCCCACACTACACCCCTTACTCGATTTTGCTTAATTAATCCATTGGAAGATGTAAGATCAAGAACATTTATTGATTGAATTCATGAAGTGTTTACACAGGAAAAATAGAATTACACTTAGAAGTTAAAACGCTCTTAAACTTTCTCTCTCCTAATGACTTGCCTAACAATTCCAAAAAAAGATCTCTCCCCTTACAGATTCATTGAGCCCTTTATATAGGGTAATACATAGTGGATGACAAATAAGCTCCCTTTATTTTCGGAATGTCTCGCGAAGTGTCGCAGATGCACAAACATTGACTCTCGCGACACTTCTTAATCCTCGCCAGGTCTCACGTCTTCTTTATGTTTTGCCTGTCGTTATTCATTGCGTCGTTTATTTTAACTCCCTGCGACTCCCTCGCGACGCCGTCGTTCATTAATCTCGTGAGCCTTGTACGTTGCGATATTATGATCCTACAAGGATCTTCTTTACTACTACTCCTATTCTCAAGATTCATCGAGTGAAATTGTGACGGACCGGAGAATTACGCCTTTGGCGCGTTGCCCCGCAGGCCGTAACTTCCCCGATGCGCCATGACGAAGCTACGATCCGGGCCTCAAAGCTAGGAAAATGCACGTTCAATTGCCCTTGCAAGCATGCTCGTGGAGCATGGTGCATCTAACTTAGCTTCCACACCATTCCAACTTACCCTTGTTCCGCAAAGGGTTTATTAAGGAAAGCAAAAACTTGCTTAATACGGCGAAAACGGCCTTTTGAGGCTCTTTGTAGCTTGATAGGAAGTATGAGCATCCACTTGCTGGCATGCAACTAAGCCTCATCAAGAATGGCCACAATCATCCCCGGGCGTCGAGCTACCGAGCTTAGATGATATGAGGGGCCAGAATGTCGCAATCATCTCCGATTAGATGATATGAGCGACAACGTGCTGGACCGGCAATGCTGCAACTCATTGCGGCTGCCTACGTACCCTTCCCTACTCTAAAAGGGATCAAGCACAGACCGTAGTTCATCCTCGAAGGGACAGAAACTTAAGCCAACTCGTTTGCATGGGTGTGTCCAAGCAATAATGGAAATGGCCTAGTCCGTATAGGTCGTTCACGTCGAAATGCATCCAAGTGATGCATGTTTGTCCGCAATATGGCATAACGATGCCTAAGCATCAAATGCCCTCTTCGCGAGGCTACGCAACTATAAATGAGCCTTAGGCATCATTTATACTCTTCCGGCTAAGCTATGAAGCTTACTTGGTACATAGTCCGCATATGTCTTCGCGATGTTCATTACTTCTCTATTGTTAGCATCTCTTGCGAAAACCCTACCGAGAACACTATCATGGAAATCTTCAATTGTCATGTACGAATGTACGATAGAGTTGCAGAACAAGTTTTTGGCCTTCGCTCCAACTTCTACTACAAATGTTTCTTTCTCTTTTGTTGTGTTTACTCAGGATTTCTCGGTGGTGGTAATGTTTGAGTTTTTCTTCACATTTTAAGAAATGATTTAGCTTCCTTGGTCTATCATTCTCGAGGATGATTCTTTTTATGTTTCGCAATCATTTGTTAGGTGTCCATGAAAATGGTGATAGGAACAGACCATGACTTCTATCACCCGAGAGGCGGTTCATTCCCCATGTTCCATGGTGCGGGTATATTTTCCATCGGGATTATAGCTTCCCATATCTTCTCCACACTAGCATTCAAAAGGGGCATCTTGATTTCCTCCCATACTACCCTATGACCTCGCTTCCCTCTATGATAATTCTCGCCTCGACCTCCATAAGTTTCTTTTTGGCCGATCAAGTCTTTGAATTTTGCTATTTCCGCCACGGTTATAGAAGTTTCTCTCTTTTTCAAATTCTTCCTGATCGCGACTTCCCATGGCTACTAATTTTTGCTGACCATCATTCGTTATCATTTCTTGTTGACCCTGCGAGGTGCTCGCCACTGTGTTTATCAATTTAGGTAACAAACTTGCATTCGCAGCTCTTGAACTTGCATTCACAACAGGGTATGATTTCATCTCATTTTGCTTTTCCTCTAGAGCAATATACTCCTCCTGAAGTTCTCGCAACTCAGTCATTGTGATTGTATTCTTAATTCTAAAAACCTGAATGTATAACAGATTGGTTGCGAACATAGCATTAATGAATGATAAAATGAGATATCTCTCATCCACACGACCAGCCATATCGCTACACATTGTCTTCCACCTAACGGTCAGATGTTTCAAACTTTCGCCAACCCTTTGTTTTAACCCAAATACATCTTCAATACCCGGTCGCGAGGAATTATTACTTATGTACGCTCCTAAAAATATAGCTTGTAAATGGTTGAATGATGTGATTGTGTTTCTTGGTAAACCTTCAAACCACTTCAACGCTTCTCCTATCAAACTTGATGCAAAATACTTGCACAATATAGCATCATGATTCTCCCATTGTAACATACATCTCACATAAGCTTTGATGTGTTGTATTGCACAAGTTGTTCCATCAAAAATGTCAAGTTAATGCAAAAATTACACTTTGGGGGTATTCCTCCTAGTTGTACTTCTTGTGTAAATGGAGTTTTCGCAGCTTCCTCGATGGCCTCATCCAATTGTCTCTTTCCTCCTCCCTTTTTACTGTTCAGCATTCCTCTCATTTCTGCTAATTCTCTCAAGATTTGTTCATTTACATCAGAATTTGAATCCACTGGTCTTTTTAGTTCCGCCTCTCTTCTCCTACGTTCATGTCTACTTTGACTTTCTTGTTCATCATTCTCTTCTCGTCTTTCTCAGTGATCTTCTCCTTCATTTCTTTCACGAATTCGCACACCGTTATATCTATCAATTTCTCTTCTTTGTTGCCTATCGGTTCTCCTTTGTACTCTTTCATATTCTTCATTGATATTACCATTGTTGCGATTTTGTTCTCGCATTCTTTCTCGATTATCATGATTATTCTGGCGAATTGCTTCTTCCAATTCATGTTCTTCCATTTCTGTTCTTAATCTTTCCCTCTCGCAGGCTAGACGTGCTTGTTCAAAGATAGTGTCTTTTAATTTCATCTTCAATCTCTTTTTGCTTCCTCCGTGCTTCTCTCCCATGCAATATTCTTCTTCCTTCTTCCTGATTTTCTTCATCAACTGGATTATTCTGCCCCTGACGCTGCCTATTTCCTTGATTTCTATCATTTTGCCCATTTTGAAGAGTCTCGGGACGTGGGATATAACGATCTTCCATCATTTCTCTTCTCTCGCAATGTTCTATGCCCGGATTTTGCGCTTCTTCTTGATTTTCTTCATCAGCATTTTCTGTAGGTAAAATTCTCCTTCTTTCTTCTCTAACTGATCTTGAGCTTGACCTTGTAGTGCTTCTCGACCTTCTGTTTTGTAATCTCATGTTTTCCATCCTCAACTCAACGTTTTGTCTTGTCAAATTTGCACGTTCCTATGCCTCTAATCTTCTTTCTTCATGTATTGTTTGTCTCAACGCCTCTAATGCCGTGATCTCTTCATTTCCATGAATTATTTCTCCAATCCCTTCTCGGTCTCTCTCCTCTTGTCCACTGTTTACCAATTGTTGTTCTTCTCCCCTTTCGTCCACAGAGTCTGATCTCCAAGTATGCACACTTACTCTATCATAATCCACAGTTCTATTCGATACTGGTTGAATTGGTGACTAAATTTGATTTTCTTCATTATTTCTTGTGTTCATTCTTGAGGATTCCCCCATTTCATTTCTCCTTTCTCCAAAGAAGTCTCCTACTCCTTCTAACAAGCTTGTTGGTTGTTCTGATGCATATCTTCTTCTAGCCATTTCTCAATTTTAGTAAGTTGTTGAAAATTATATGAAATTCCTTCCCTATTACTCCAAATTCTTTCAAATCACGGTGTCAATCTTCACTCATTCCCTGTTTCTAGCGCCAATATGTAGTTGCAGGAAATCCTACACTACACCCCTCACAAGAATCTATACAATCAAATCATTTTAAGATGAGCAATTGTAATTTTTATTGATTAAATTCTTAAAATGCTTACAAGATGAAATGGAAATCAGTTAAAGAATTACAATCACTCCAAATTTTCTCTCTCTTAATGACTTGCCCAACCCTCGAAAAAGATCTATCCTTCAACAGACTTGTTCAACTCTTTATATAGGGTAGTACATAGTGGATGACAGCTAAGCTGTCCTTTATTTTCGGGAATGACTTGCAAAATATCGCAAGTGTACAAATATATAATCTCGCAGCTCTTATAGATCTCGCTAGGTCTTCACATCTTTAACGTGTTTTGGCTGTCGTCATTCATTGCGTCATTTATATTACTTATCTGCGATACCTTCGCAATGCTGTCGTTTATTGATCTCGCGAGGTATTGTAGTCGCGATATTCTGATCCTACATAACCTATAGCTTGTCTCATTTGTCTGGCCGATATGTCACGAATATTAGCTTTTTGAAGTTGTTTGGTGATAGTTGAGACTTGTTGATTAGAAGAAGATGCCATAGTTACTTCTTGAAGCGAGAATGAAAGAATTAGGGTTATAGGTGAAGCAAAGAACTTCCTTATATCTTGGTTATATAAGTTAATGAAAAAATTCAGATAACCATAAATAGTTTTAGGAGAATAACCAAAATCCTTAAGTTTTGGAAAATACCAGTCTAGAATGAAGGGGTGCGGATATTTTGCAGTAAATAGGATTGATGTTGTTCTGATATTATTGGGAATAATATTGAATGCTTGATGTTGACTGGAAACCGAATTGAATGGGTGTAACTGACTGCGTAAAATGAGCAAGATCAATTTGTGTTGCCACCAATTGCGGTTTTAAAATTTGAATTCTTCCAGAATTATTGTTGTTTGAAACTTGGGACGGGTGAACTGAGTTTAGATCATGGATCTTGGATAAAACATTGAAATCATATATATGATTCAAGGCAACATACTGGTTCATACTGACGAAATCCATCTTGAGATTGATGGTCTGCAAAATTGCAGAAGGGGATGACGTGCATACTGCTGGTGATCAATACGATATAGTTGGAAAGAAGAGTGAAATTAATAGACAAGTCCAAAACTGGATGCCCTCCATGATAAGTTTGAATGAGGTCTTGTAAAGAAAATTAGATACACATTAGCTGGAAATTCATTTGAACCAAGGTGATAAAAACTTAACAGATTTCTTTGAAATCAGGATATTTGAGAAAAACTAAAAAGAAGAAAACAGAAGAGAAAAAGTAATCATAAGAATGACTATAAAAATGGAAATGCTATTCCCCTCTCGGCTTACAGCTCTATTCTGAGCTCGCTCTGATGTGGCGAGGTGAGGTGTACACGAAGGAAGAACTCTAGCCCACCACGTCATGGATTTTCTCTGTCTAACTTTTTATTTTTTTTTCTAAAAGAAAACGTCACTTTTCTCTGTGACTTATTCTCCATCTTCATCTTCTTTATTTTTTTTTTAAAGATCCGGTTGATGTTCTTATCTGAAAGTGAGAGTGATAGAAATAATTTCCTATCAAAAAAATTTCTTTTTTAAAATATGCAGTGATAGTTTCCGCTTGTAATCAAGCATAATCTGATTTTTCTTCAAAAATTTTTAATAAACCCATTTTGATTCTCTTTCTCACCTTCACCATCAACCTACACCACCACCCCAATAATCATCATCAATTGATTCTCTTACTACACTGGTAATAATCAATAATATTAACTACCATCCAAACCACCAATATTGTGGTCAGCAAGATCAAATCAGAACTCATCACCATCTACCATCCTCCAGAGATGATTCTACAGAACCCATGCTCTCCGATCCCAAGATTTGAGACTAGTAATTTTACATCTAATAATTGATTTTTAGATTCAAATAAAGTGTGTATCTGTTGTGTTCTTCTCAATGTTTATTTTTATTTAATGATTAGATTTGAGTTCCTCAACTAAACTGTAAATGTTCTTATGTTAATCAAATACTAAAAAAAAGGAATTATTTTGATTCTAGACATTCATGTTTGTTTAAACTAAATTGTTGTTTTCATTATTACCGACCGTCAAATAATATCAATCTATACAATATATCAAGAGTTTGATTTAATAAAAAATTTTGTGATATGGTTTAAACCTTCAAGAAGTTGTGACGGGGAATTGAGGCAGTAACAGAGCAAAGAGAAATTAGGGGAAGAGGAAGAAGAAGAAGGGGCGGAAGAAAGAGAAAATAAAGGAAATTAATGAAGACCAAAAAACATCACACGTCAAAAGAATGCCCCACAATATGCTTCCTAGTCACCTGGCCACATCAGAGCAAGTGCAGAGTAGTGTGGTAAGCCGAGAGGGGAATAGCATTTCCGCTATAAAAACACCAAGACAAATCAAACATATAATCAAATCTTACAAAAATTAGCTATGGCAGGTCACACACTCTCATTAAAAAAATGGTGGCCGTAATACAAAATGCAAGCAACTTTTTACCACGTGATGGCGCCCGGATCTGAATAGAGTTGCTCGCTGGCTTCGTGGTTTTACTTTGCCGGGATCTGAATAGATTTGCTTGCCGACTTCGTGGCTTTACTTTGCCGCGAAGTATAAAACTAACCGAATAAGAAGACAACACGTATAAGACACGTGGCGTCAAAAGAAGCGCTAGTGCTGCAAATCTACGCAAGAAGCTAAAAAGTGTTTAAATATCAGAGAAACTGAGAGAAGTTTAAAATAAGAGAATGAGACTCGGAGATAAGATATTTTATAATAAGTTTAAGTTTCTGATCGCTGCTGCTGCTCTAGTTTTATTCTGTGGATTAGGCCTTTCTTGTGAATCCAATATGGCTATGGTTGGTGATGTTCGTGACTCTTCTGAAGGATCTCAAAACAGTCTTGAGATCGAAGATCTCGCCAAATTTGCTGTTGATGAACACAACAAGAAAGAGGTATGTATACTTTATTTTTCATCCGTCTTTATTTTATTTTTATTTATTTTTTCCAGGATGATTTCGATTTTGATATGGGATTTTTTGGGGTTTATTTTGTGTAGAATGCGCTTTTGGAATTTGTAAGGGTAGTGAAGGCGAAAGAACAGGTGGTTGCTGGTGCTATGCACCATTTGACACTGGAAGTAATTGAGGCTGGGAAGAAGAAATTTTACGAAGCCAAGGTTTGGGTGAAGCCCTGGATGAATTTCAAGGAGTTGCAGGAATTTAAGCATTCTGATCACGAATCTTCTGCCTCCACTTGTACTCCTTCCGATCTTGGGGTTAAGCGAGGTGATTAATTCACTATTTTAGAAACACAATTATTATGGTTGATTTCTGTCAACTCTTTTGATTTATGAAACTATGCTGTATTCTGCTTGTTAGAGAAGATCCTATTTATGACTCTTTTGAATCATGTACCCTTGGTTGTTTCCTTATGCTTATGGCAGTTTGTTTTTCATGGGATTGAGTGAGACCTGTTTGTAAGAGACCCATGAAACTATCCTGTATTCTGCTTGTTAGAGAAGATCCTATTTATGAAACTCTTTTGAATCATGTACGCTTGGTTGTTTCCTTATGTTTATGGCAGTTTGTTTTTCATGGGATTGAGTGAGACCTGTTTGTAAGAGACCCATAGTTTCCTGTCTCTATAACCCGTTAATACAGATCAAGCTTTTGATACATTTGTTGTGTACTTTAGATACATTATTAGAGTAACATAACCAAGGGCATAGTCTTCCATGACTCAGATTGAGTGTATGGATTAAGAGTCCTACCCATGCCAGTAGTAGTGTCCTTGAGTTGAAACTGACAGAATCAACTATGCATGTACAAGAAGGTGACACTATATTCTTCCAGATGTTCATTCGTCTTCCATTATTCATTAATCAGAACGTATTTGAGGAACAAAACTTGAATGGCTGAGCACATTAAGTAACAAGAACACACTCTTGCTCGGTATTTACAAGAGCAATAGCTAAAACTTTTCATAACCTCAGTGTGACCTTGGCTCATAGTAAGCTGAGTTACTATGAGTTACAACCTTGTTCTTTCCTCTGAGCTTGGAGTGTTGTCGATATGACGAACAAACCCTAAAGGGGTATGATCTGGTGCCACATTGTAGTACCTACTGATGATTCTCGTAGTTAAGTGGGCATATGATTTAGTCATGTCACATCTTAATGATGTTTACAGATTTCCTCTCTCCTTGGGCCCTTGTGTTCTCTCTGGGGTATATTGCGAATGTGCACAACAGATACCAAGTTCTGTTTCCCATTTTCACCTTCTGTTTCCCATTTTCACCCTAACAAGTCATGGGCGAAGGTAAAGGTAACCTTCCCGATTCATCCGGGAATGTGTCACTCTGCTGTTGTCTGTCAACTGTGCTTTACACATCTATCTGTGCATTGTATAACTTATCTAAGACCTCTGTTCCAGTCCAACTTTAAGGGTTGTCATTTGTTTTCTTGGTTGCTTCAATTCTGTAATATCGCAACCTTGAGATTTCTGCTTAAGGAAATAAGTCATTAATAGAGGGGACAGTCGGTTGTCTTCCAAAATTTTGGAGAAGGGCTTTAATGTGTATCTTCAATGTGCAATTACCAGAGGGCCATGCACCAGGATTGCAAGCAGTGCCAGCAGATGATCCTGCAGTTAAAGATGCAGCGGACCATGCCCTGAAGAGCATCCAGCAGAGATCTAATTCCTTGGCTCCGTATGAACTGCTAGAAATTCTTTCTGCTAAGGCTGAGGTATTTCCTCCTTTCACATGTTTTTCCCCAGTAGTATTACATTTCTTTTTTCTTGTGTTTTTCCCCAGTAGTGTTACTTTTTGTTTTCTTGTGTTTGTTTCTCAGGCCCCAGCTTGTGTTTTTACTTGTTGGGCAAGGATGGGAAATTTCTCATGCTTTCCACTTGTTTCCACAGGTAATTGAAGAATCGACCAAGGTCCATATGCTTCTCAAGCTGAAGAGAGGCAGCAAGGAAGAGAAGTACAAGGTTGAAGTACACAAAAATGAAGAGGGTACACACCATTTGAATCAGATGGAAGCTGACCTTTCTTAAGCTGACATGAGCCCTACTCTTCTAGTTAACGGGGTTGGACAGAAATCTTCTGCTAAATGGAAAATCTACTGCTATATCTAGTACACTACTGGAATGTAGAACAAGTTTCTTATAATAAATATAGATGCTCTCGTGGCTAAGTTGATGTATATTCTGCAAAACGTTCAATGGATGTGACTGATCTTATTATGTTTTTAATGCACTAATCCTTTGTGAATTTCCTGTGTACTTTGTATAGACTGCACCATATTTATTTGGACCCCGTCTCTTGGTTTCAGTAAATAGATGCCGGACTTGACCAACTAAATGTCTCATATAGATGAGCAGGCTACAACAATGAACAACTAACCTACTTTTCGGATGGCAAGTTATATAGCACGCTGTATGAACTCAGCAAGTGAATAGCAGGTTTTATGAACTCCCAATGAGTTTGCCTCTTCTATTGTTGAATGGCTGGAGTGACCAGTATCGGGATTCATAGGCAGGTTCACGTTTTAGGATCGTTTTCTATTGTTGAACGACTGGAGTGACCATTACCTTGTGACCTTGTCAGTATTTACGAATGGCTGGTAAATTTAAATTTAACGGAATTATGGTAGTAGGATCAGTCATTTCGGTAGCCGTATAACTCTTGCAAGACAAATGCAAAAGTATGCAGAGATTTTATCTGGTGTGGGTGGTTGTTGCTTCTGCTGTCATCAACTGACACCTTGCTGATATTAATGAAGTTCAAACGGCCAAATTGACATGAAGAAATACATTGGGTCTTGCCCAGGAGTACATAAAATGGAACTCCTTACTTGCCCACCGCTGACAGAATGTATGTGTTGCAGTTCATTTCGCGGCGTAAGTTGCTTACTTCATTTTGCAACCTAAAAGTTTCCTTCTTCTTTGCAATTTTGCCTAATGTTCCACTTGACCAGAGTTCGTAGCCATCTTTGTAATCCATGCTCCGACATCTTATGAGCAAAATTTTGTACCTTTTGTCCTGCACGAAAGGTTCTGCTCATCCCCATGGCATGAAACCTAGAATTGTCATGTTAACTAAGCAAGTATGCAAGTATCATATCCCTTATAACATGCATACACTCTAGGTGCCATTGAGGAGAAAAGAAAAAAAGAATACCCATTTTACAGCGAGCATTGCTGGGTAAAGTGCAACACAACCACACCAATACAGGCAAACCAGCATACAAAATAGCCAACACCCTACGAAAGCATGCCTGTCAAGAAGCATCCATTGCAAAAGATAAAGCATTCCCTACTGGGTAACAACTAAAAAGAAGATTAAAAAGATATTTACAGCTAATCAAATCAAATCCTAGTTAGATGGAGTGCCACGATATTTCTGACATTGAGAGATAAGAAAATGATTAGAACTTCTTTTAATTGTAGACGGAGGTATACTGCATATAATACACTTCCTAGATGTAGGTTGACAATTTCCTTATAAGCCTTTCTAGAGGGTTATAATACGTACAGTTTCCCCTTGTTACCTAGATGATATGACGTTGTCTTCCTTTCTGTTTCTGATCTCCTACACTTTAGTATGTCCCATCAACATGACAAAATCTGTGGCTATCTCTGCATATCGGAGCAGGGGATTGCAACTAACCTGTGTGTGCTGGAAACCTGGGACAGAGTCACGGTTACCTAATCTCTATCCTTCTTCATCATAATCCTCATCTTCATCTATCTTCTGGTTCAGTTGAGCAAGCTGCAGAGGGCTATCTTTCTAATTCTTTGTTTAAATGGCTTCACGTTTTTATCAATTTCTAACTTGTGACAGGCGATCGACGGATCTATACCAGGCATTTCATCCATGTCCCATGCGAAGATGTCTTTATAATCTCGCAACAGATCGATATTCTTTTTTCTTCATCTCGCTTCCATGCTAGTTCCAATCTTTAGCATCTTGGGTTTTTCCTTAGTTCCAATATTCACTTCTTTAGTTGATTCTGCCGCGACGTAACCGGCCTTCGGTTCTCCCATAGGGGTTGGTCCTTTCACAAGATCATCTTCTTCTCCCGAGATCTCGCCTGTATTCCTTTTCCTTCCTTTGCTCTTATCATGTAAATTCCGAATTCTTCTTCTTTCTTAGTTGCCCTCGCCATCTTTTTTGCGGTATTTTGATATGTTCTTTCGCTTGTTTATTTGTTCCTCGCAACACTTTACTTCATTTTGATAATATATTCTTCCCTTGGCAACGTCCCCTCTCGATCTCGGCGATTCCGGTTGGTGTAGGAACTTGATACATTGATGAAGCGTCGATGCCATGACTTTTATTGCATGTACCCATGGTCTTCCTAGTAACATGTTGTATGGTGATTCCATATCCACCACACTCAATGTCACCTCATGTTTCAATTCCTCCTAACGGAATACGTATTTTTATCTCCCCTTTAACTTTTGTTATGGATTTACCAAAACCTTGAATATTGTATGCCGAAAATCATATCTTCGTCTTTATATCCCATCTTTTTGTAAGCGTGATAGAACATGATGTTCACCCAGGACTCCCGTATCGATTAAAACTCCATTCATCACCCATGTTTTCATCGTATTCTCCGATTTCTCTCCTTCCTTATACGCGTTTATTGTAATCACCAGTGGAGACATGTGATCCAAGTTTTCTTTTGATATTTCCCCGTAGTGAATGTTATCTCCTGCTTTTCCCAATCCTTCAAAGGTGATATCCTTTCTCTATCCATAATCTTTTTCCTTCAAAATCCCGTTTGTGTATTTTTCCTCGATATTTTCATGAAATTCACTAATCATTGCTCTTGTGTTCTTTGCTGCATGCCATATCTTTTTCGTCTAGTCTCATCCGATTTAAGATATTCCTTTCTCATTTTCTTGATTTAAACAACTTTAATTGCGATCTTCTCTCTTTTACCAATGATTCGTCCCTGTTTCTAGCGCATATGTAGTAGCGTGGATTTCCCACACTACACCCTTACTCGATTTTGCTTAATTAATCCATTGGAAGATGTAAGATCAAGAACATTTATTGATTGAATTCATGAAGTGTTTACACAGGAAAATCGAATTACACTTAGAAGTTAAAACGCTCTTTAAACTTTCTCTCTCCTAATGACTTGCCTAACAATTCCAAAAAGATCTCTCCCCTTACAGATTCATTGAGCCCTTTATATAGGGTAATACATAGTGGATGACAGCTAAGCTCCTTTATTTTCGGGAATGTCTCGCGAAGTGTCGCGGATGCACAAACATTGACTCTCGCGACACTTCTTAATCCTCGCCAGTGTCTCACGTCTTCTTTATGTTTTGCCTGTCGTTATTCATTGCGTCGTTTATTTTAACTCCCCGCGACTCCTCGCGACGCCGTCTGCTTCATTAATCTCGTGAGCCTTGTACGTTGCGATATTATGATCCTACAAGGATCTTCTTTACTACTACTCCTATTCTCAAGATTCATCGAGTGAAATTGTGACGGATCGGAGAATTACGCCTTTAGCGCGTTGCCCATGCAGCCGTAACTTCCCGATGCGCCATGACGAAGCTACGATCCGGGCCTCAAAGCTAGGAAAATGCACGTTCAATTGCCCTTGCAAGCATGCTCGTGGAGCATGGTGCATCTAACTTAGCTTCCACACCATTCCAACTTACCCTTGTTCCGCAAAGGGTTTATTAAGGAAAGCAAAAACTTGCTTAATACGGCGAAAACGGCCTTTTGAGGCTCTTTGTAGCTTGATAGGAAGTATGAGCATCCACTTGCTGGCATGCAACTAAGCCTCATCAAGAATGGCCACAATCATCCCTGGCGTCGAGCTACCGAGCTTAGATGATATGAGGGGCCAGAATGTCGCAATCATCTCCGATTAGATGATATGAGCGACAACGTCTTTGACCGGCAATGCCGCAACTCATTGCGGCCGCCTCGTACCCTTCCCTACTCTAAAAGGGATCAAGCATGACCGTAGTTCATCCTCGAAGGACAAACTTAAGCCAACTCGTTTGCATGGGTGTGTCCAAGCAATAATGGAAATGGCCTAGTCCGTATAGGCGTTCCGGCCGAAATGCATCCAAGTGATGCATGTTTGGTCCGCAATATGGCATAACGATGCCTAAGCATCAAATGCCCTCTTCGCGAGGTTACGCAACTATAAATGAGCCTTAGGCATCATTTATACTCTTCCTACTAAGCTATGAAGCTTACTTGGTACATAGTCCGCATATGCACCTTCAACCAACTACCCCTCCCTATATATGTCTTAATGGAATTTCTACAAGTATGGAAAGGGGAGCATATTGACATGCTTGCTTCACTATTCATGGCCGTTGCCATATATTTCTCAAGGACCAAGGCAATGATTGTCGAGTTTCGGATTCTGTTGCACAATGATTACGCACCACTCGTTCCGGCTCCGCCGCACAATGATTATGCGACATTCTCTTTGGCATATCGCATAATGATTATGCAATATTCTCTCGACCACCCTCTCGGTCTCGATGCACAATGATTGTGCGATATTGGTTGTTGGCCAATAACTCTCATAATGCGCACCGGTGCACGCTGTAGCTCAAGGCCACCTACCCAATCGGCCTAATGCATCATGATGATGCAATATTGTCCCCTTGGCCAAATGCCAAACATAATACGCCATTTTTGGCGCGGTGATAACCTTAACCCAATCCACCTTTTTCACGTTTCTGGAAGCTTTGGATGAAGCTTCATCACAAGCAAATGGCGCATCTTTTAGCATGCGCCATGCTAAAACACACGGTGTTACATTATCACACCCTTCAAAGAATTTCGTCCCCGAAATTCAAAACCAAAGCTATTGTGGACAATCTCTTCGAGTTGGATTTCCTGAGCAAAAGTCCCGTACCAGAAGCTCAGAAATCGCGGGTTTCTTCAAGTTGTCATGAACAACAATTTAGACCTTCTGAGCACATGTCCCATACCACCTGCCCAGGGATCCAAAAGTGCCCACAACTAAACCAAGAATCGCAATTGGCCGGTGCCAAGAGGATATCTCGACAAGGTATCCCGAATGCGCATCCCATACTACGCACTCGAAGTCCCTAAGGTTCACAAGGTTGAAAGATGTCATCGAAATGACAAGGAAAAACTCAACGCAACACCGTGAGGACCAATCTCTAATGCCGGTGCGGTTGGATGCAAGCCACCGTCCCCGACGGATTTACCGGGTTGCCACTCGTAGAGTGGGATGCTAGCCGGCCCGACAACGCACACCCTTGGCCGGTGCCAACGTGTGGGGATGATCAGTCCCATTGTCTACCCACCGTCCTGACGGCCTTCCGGATGCTCGTAAGCGGGGTGCCACAAAGGCCTGGCAAACTCACAACACTTATACAAGCTCAACTCGATTCGCAATGTAACTGGCATAGCAGTTACCAACTCTTTCCGCGCATAAGTTGGCCTACTCTCCGACTTAAAGTTTTTCCGTTAAGGAAAATACTCGCCAATGAGTCCACTCCGCACAAGTCCCTAGAGTTTTCTGAACTTGCTCGATACCATCTCGTGACGACCAGGAGAATTACGCCTTTGGCGCGTTGCCCGCAGCCGTAACTTCCCGATGCGCCATGACGGAAGCTACGATCCGGCCTCAAAGCTAGGAAAATGCACGTTCAATTGCCCTTGCAAGCATGCTCGTGGAGCATTGTAACGACGCAAAAATCTCATTTTAGCTTTGGATTCGAATTCAACCCATTTGAGTGGAAAGTTAGAACTGGATAGTGTGCGCCTGCGATCCGAATATAAATGTGTGTAGCAATGGTGAGTGCCCTAAAACCTGTGTTGTGTGCTTTTAGCTGAATAAATTATCCCTTAGTAGTGTTAGGGTGTTTGATTAGTAGAAACTATAGAGAGCTCTAGAAGCATCAAGCATGAAAGACACGTGGCCAAGGGAGAAAATCTTTTTCAAAATTTCCTTTAAGGAAACAAATCAACCTAAACCCAGCAACAACTTGGCTTTCTGTTTCTCTAAGGAGTCTTTTTCATCTTTTTTCTTGTTATTATCTTTGCTGTGAAAACTTGACCAAAATCAAGAGAAACAAATTTCATTCTCCTTTGAAGATACTACTGATGGTTCCTTGGATTGAGCTTGGCATGTTTCTGGATCGGCAACGAAAAGGTAGGGGATTTTCTTACCTTTTGATTTTGAACTACGGGTTCCAGTTGTGCTAATCAGTATTGCTAGTGCATGTTTGATTTTATTTCTTTTTGATAAAAAAAATCAAAGAATTTAGGTGATTTGAATTTCATCTGGTTTTGTGTTTCTTAAAATTTTGTTGAATTCTTAACTTGAGACTCCCTAAAATTTCCACTTGTTTTGTGTAGTTGCCGAGAGAAATGTTACTGGTTCTTCCATAACTATGTTTATCCTTTTACGAATTTGTGGATCCGTAGTAAAATTATAGTATTTAATTTTGTGGTTTAATCTCATTAGTTTTGTTAAAATCCCAATCCTTTGAATTTTACGACCTAACTTTATTGGTTTGAAACCCCAGCATTTTCTTTACTAACCCCAAGCTTAATGATTTGTGTACGGCTTGAATGGGTTAAATGACGTTTTCTTTTGAAAGGTAAGCAATGCTTTTTACGCATGCAAGTAGTAGTTTTTCTTCATAAGCCAAGCCATGTACCGAATTCTAAAATTTGCCTTGATTCTGTTTGTAAAAATGACTCAATGAATTTCACATTTTAAACTTCACCTGTAGCCGAGAATTTGAGACTCATTTACTAGATTTGTTTTGTATATTGTTAACCTCTTTCCCACTATGCAACTTCAAGATTTCAACTCGTTGATTTGTCTTGTGTCACTAGCTTGAGCTGGTGTTCTACTCGACTAAAAGGAAATGTACGACCTTCTAAAGTAGACCCGTTGTTTTACAGTTTGGTTCGCTCTAGTAGGCTCCTTAATTTTGGTTTCTTATTTATAACCTTGTATTTAATTATTGGTCAGTGGAATGATTTATAATCAAACGCCACTTTCAGTTTTAGCTTTCTTTCTTATTATCTATTTTGGATGCTACTGACACTTCCTTAAATCTTATTTTCATGATTTCCTTGAACTAAAAAGATAATGAAATTTAATTGGCTGAGCATTTGGTTTTACAACTTGCTTATCAACAAATTAGTTTCATTTTTGTACTGATATTTCTCTTTGATTCACTGGTACCTACTTGAGTGTTTTTGCCATGATATCTCACTGGTAACTCTCCCTCTCTCGGCATTTAGGACTTTCTCGAAAAACTTTACAGATCAATACTTTTGTCCCCAACCTAAAATGTGTTGTTGTATTTTATGAAGTCTTTTTACTCCTTGCTGCTTTGAGTACTGTTTGGTATCTTAAATCACTTATCGTTTCCACTAATTTATGTTTTTCTTAATGTTCATGGATTTCATACTTTCTGATAAGTGATTTTCGCTGTCTGATTCAGTAAGAACTTATACTAATTATGTGAATGCTGCCAATGGTTGTATTTAAGTAAGTCTTCATTGACTTGATTCACGGATGTTTCCTTAGTGAAAATTGTATTTGGAAACTAGAGGACTCTACTTTAGGAACGTCGGGCCTAAGTGGCACCCCACCACCTCGGTGGCAACCCGGAAGATCGCTATGCAACGATGGCTGGTAACCAGAACTACCCCGACGGTGGCACTGGCCATGAAAAGTAGAGTAAATTTATTGATTGCTCTGAATCTTGTTTGAATGGTATTTGCGTAAGAATTTATTTCTTTATTTTATCATTTTTGCTGCTCCTTGTTTGCGCATTTATATTTTCATGTCGATATTATTATTTTGCTGCTGTAACCCCCTACTGGGCATTCGCTCACCCCTGTTTTGTTTTGTTTTCCCCCAGAGTACGAGAGGAGCTTGCAGCGGTAAGCCAGGGAGAGCTTACAGCAGGCTTTTAGCATTTCGAAAGTTAGTATTTTTGTAAGCTTATGATATTGTATATCACAGGGGTATCTGGGTAGTTAGTTCTTGCTTTAGTCCCATGCCATTTTGTCGAATTTTGCTGTGTAGATGTTGGGACCTTGTGCTGGATGTTTTTATGGTTTGTAACTGAAAATAAGGTCTAATTTTGGCGTGTACATATACTGCATACAGAACCTTCTTTTCTCATTGGTATGTGGGAATGTCTTCATTTACATACTAGTATCTTCTTAGAACTCATTTTGCTTGAACTTAATGTACTTGAAGGTTTCAGTTTTATGTAAGTTTACCGCAAGTGCTTGTCTCATGCTTGGATTCTTTGAACTTAATTAGATTAGCCTTCTTAATTTATAATACAAACAAATGCACATTTTAAAGTGCCCTTTAATTTAAGTCATTCTGTTTGGAACTTCATAGTCGACAGTGATGGTATAATGTTAAAAATTTGTTTGAAAAATGGACAGTGATGGTATAATGTTAAAAATTTGTTTGAAAAATGGATTTACTTCGATATGTACTATCAAATTTTATATTTATGTTTTACCACTTAAAGGGGATTCTTATTGTACATCTCTGTTAATTTTTTGGGCCTTCTTATGAGTATTGACGTTATTAAATGCTCATTTTACAATTTAGAAATATTGGACTCACTTTGACAAAATTCTATTGGATTTTTTTGTGGACAAGCATATGTACTCGTTCTACTGTATTAACTCAGGCTCCTTCACTATTTTCTTTTATACAAATCTTTTCTGTTTATGTGTCGTTTTACACGTCAAAGTGACGTACTGGGGTTTGGCCTCGCTAATGGGTTGAAAACCAGCCCATTAGGAGGAAAATTCACCAGTCCGTTACAAGCATGGTGCATCTAACTTAGCTTCCACACCATTCCAACTTACCCTTGTTCCGCAAAGGGTTTATTAAGGAAAGCAAAAACTTGCTTAATACGGCGAAAACGGCCTTTTGAGGCTCTTTGTAGCTTGATAGGAAGTATGAGCATCCACTTGCCGGCATGCAACTAAGCCTCATCAAGAATGGCCACAATCATCCCTCGCGCGAGCTACCGAGCTTAGATGATATGAGGGGCCGAATGTCGCAATCATCTCCGATTAGATGATATGAGCGACAACGTCTTTGGACCTAGAGCAATGCTTTGCAACTCATTGCGGCCGCCACGCATTCTTCCTACTCTAAAAGGGATCAAGCATGCACCGTAGTTCATCCTCGAAGGGACAAACTTAAGCCAACTCGCTTGCATGAGTGTGTCCAAGCAATAATGAAATGGCCTAGTCCGTATAGGCCGTTTCCGTCGAAATGCATCCAAGTGATGCATGTTTGGTCCGCAATATGGCATAACGATGCCTAAGCATCAAATGCCCTCTTCAGCAAGGCTACGTAACTATAAATGAGCCTTAGGCATCATTTATACTCTTCCGGCTAAGCTATGAAGCTTACTTGGTACATAGTCCGCATATGCACCTTCAACCAACTACCCCTCCCTATATATGTCTTAATGGAATTTCTACAAGTATGGAAAGGGGAGCATATTGACATGCTTGCTTCACTATTCATGGCCGTTGCCATATATTTCCGAAGGGACCTACAATGATTGTCGAGTTTCCGTTCCGTTTGCACAATGATTACGCACCACTCGTTGAGTCTCGGCGCCAATGATTATGCGACATTCTCTTTGGCATATCGCATAATGATTATGCAATATTCTCTCGACCATCCCTCTCTCGGTCTGATGCACAATGATTGTGCGATATTGGTTGTTGGCCAATAACTCTCATAATGCTAACCGATTCTGTTGTAGCTCAAGGCCACCTACCTAATCGCCTAATGCATCATGATGATGCAATATTGTCCCTTGGCCAAATGCCAAACATAATACGCCATTTTTGGCGCGGTATTGGCCTTAACCCAATCCACCTTTTCACATTTCAGGGAAGCTTTGGATGAAGCTTCATCACAAGCAAATGGCGCATCTTTTAGCATGCGCCATGCTAAAAACACGGGGTGTTACAGAAATCCTACTAGATATAGAAATGTTGAAACAATCTATATTTATTCGTTGAAGAGTTGAAGACGTATTAAAGACAAACAAAAACACTTTAGATCGGGGTTAATTAGTAATTACTAACTTTGACTTTTTCCATTTCTATCAATTTCCCTACAACTCGTACTGAAAAACATAATGTGAAGCTTATTTACATGGGTTTAGTGTTATAAATGTCTTGATCATTACTAGAATTTAAGTACTAAGATGAAGGATATATGTTAGAGCATTGGTTGGTTGAATCCACTCAAAGCGTTGGTATGTCATATTTTAGTTCTAAAAACTCGAAAATGCTTGATTTGATTACTAGAGTCAACTTCGTTAGGTTAGATTAGGAACAATATAGATGTCGAGACTCGCTCGTGTTACTCTAATGAACTCCGAAGACGTATCGGCATCAACGAACTCATCATCTTTCTATTCGAGGTTAGTAACACAAAATTGATTTGTTCCATTTTTATGTACGTTTCTTTCAAGTTGTTTAGATTGAAAACATAACATACGAAGTTTGTTTATGTATCTCTAGTATTGGTGACTTGAGCATTTCATTATGATCAAAGTGTCTAAGAAAGATATACTAGTTGTTTTATACAACTTTGGTATATGGAGTTACGAAGTATAGTTTATCCATTGGACTTTGTAGATTCGACATAACACTATTTGGTAATTCATTATTATTTAGTGTGTTGAACTTTCGAAGTTGATACCTAGAAAACTATATTTAACTACATGAGTTTAAGGAAGTAGAAATATGAAAGTTGTTTCGTAAGTTGAAAGGAACCAAAGGATCTATTATAGTTTTAGATCCCTTAAACAAGGATCTTTACTTGGGCCAATCTTAAGATCTCTAATAAGACCGATCCCTTTAACAAGGATCTCTACTAGAACGATCCCATAGATCTCTAGTAGAATTGATCCTCAATTTAATCAAGTTTGTGTTTTTGGTTTGTCTATTACTTTAGGGTTGCATAGATACCGAAAATGTATTTTGATTAAAAATGAAAATTCACAAGATGTCGACATAATATATTTGAACATGTGCTAAAATCGTATTATATATTTTCCTTGATACTCAAAGCGAGATCCTATAACCGAAATGCTCCGAATATCTTTTAGATATTCGAATTTATATGCTTTCCATATCCCAGAGGATAAACATTTCTCTTGTAGCTAGTTTAGTAAAGTATATGTTGTATACTAGCTAATATTGGTTGTTATCCAACAGAACAAAACCGAAAATATACATATATTACATATCTTTAGGACATTCGGATTTGGTAACTTCTTGTTGTCCAAACATGCCTTGATCATTATAAATAGTATAGATTGTATTCTAACAAACTCATCCCTTTTGACACGCTAGTTAACTGTTGGTGCGGTAATAAATAGTGAAGATTAAAGTCTATTTAGAGTTCTCATATGATTAGGAAATGGGTTTCCATTTGATCAAAGTTTACAGCAAAAAATGAGCTTTAAGCACTACACTACCAATTTCGGCAGCACCATCATTCCACATTCCACTCTTACTCCGATGCTTGATTTGGTTTGCGTATTTGCGGTCGCGGAAGAGATGGAATTTAATTTACGTTTAATGAACTTGATGGGTGAAAGCACGTATGTCACGGGTATAATTTGCACCAAAAGAACTAGGGTTTGAAGGATCTATTGGGAGATACTACCCAATATTTGAAGAGAGGGAAACGTATGGTAAAATGCGGTACTTTTCTCGATTTATATGGGCTATTGAACACGACATACGTGCGGCATTCTTTGGGACACATTCGTCATTCGCTAATTAGATAATACTGCGTCTCGGTATATTGGAAATATAGCGCCCCCAAAGCTAGCAAATGACTAATCCAAGAGATTAACTAAATACATAGGCACTAAGAATCTAAATCATATACTTAAGCATTCAATTAAGAAATCCGCTACAAACTTTAACCCAAAAACTAGCCCCGCTCAGAAATATATATACAAGAACTTCTCTCAGATGATACATATACAATAGTCATTTAGTTTACGGATAAAATATGCAATATAATAAACATAGTAGAAGTTATCCAACTAACGAATTCGACTCCTCAAAGCTTTCCGCGTGACTCGATCCGTCTCCAAACGAAAGTGGGAATGGGTGAGCACATCATCCCTAAAAGGTGCCCAGTAGGAATAACATTTAACTTTCATGCAATCATTGGAAATGATTCGAAAACAAATTCATGTTTTCCCTAACTCTAAACACAACCAATTCACGGAAGTAAACAATCATGTATATGGAAACTAACTCCTTCTAAACAATGAATAATATGGTGAACTCATCCCGCACCTAGATAATAATATGGTGAACTCATCCCGCACCTAGATAATGATATGGTGACTCTTCCCGCACCAGTAAATGAAGGAGCATTACCCTATATACCACAGATGGAAATTCTCATTTCCAAACAATCAAGTGGAAATTCTTATTTCCCAAACATTTCATAAAGACAAACAAGGCATTACAATTCCTTTCCAAACAATGGAAAGATTAAAAGAAACAACGGTACTTTCGGAAATTTAAATAAAACAATGCATGGGATACACAATCAGGCAATGCATGAATTTGTTAAACATAAACTTTTGTAAAAGAAAACAACAATAATCACATAAGAGTTAAATATAAATTCCCACCTCTTTTGATGACAGGCCACGCTTACCTCGCGATCCACTGGTTCGTCCTTTGAATCGATCGTTGTTAATACAGACTAACTGTTAATCACCCAAGAACTCTAAGAATCTAACCAAAATGGCTCATACAAGAATCATACAAGTCTATCTAATAGTTCTAAGCTCATTTATGACTTTACACATTATCATTCTCTATATTTAACATAGCTAAGGTTTACCAATTCAATTAGGTTGGTCCTATAGTCCATTATCTAAGTCTTATGACTATCTACAACTTTTAGAAGAAACCAAAGACTAAAATTGAGACCCAAGAGGTCCAAAACATACAAGTAGAATAACTAATCCTAAGCCCAAATCCACTAATCCATCTTATTAATTTAATGCCTAGTTAGAGTCAACTAACGGTCACTAATATCCAATCTGGGGTCAGTTAATGACCAACGTTAGTCAAAGGTCAAAGTCCGGTCTACGGTCCACGAGTCAAGGTCGGTCAGCGATCCAAGGTTAAAGTCTAACTCGGTCAAGGTCAACTGAGGTCAAACCGGATTCAACCTGGTTTAATAGGGTCAACTCGACTCAATCGATGGTCTCAGTCGGGTAAGACAGCTACATTGACTGGATGACTAACATGCCTAAGTTTCAAGAAAACAAGTTCATACAAACACTATACATTTTCGATTAATCAAAACAACTTCATAATCTAATTACAAACACAATTACAGGTTACCTGCAATTGCAGCTTTAAGCTTTTAAAGAGACTATCCACTGTGATTCTACAATCACCACTCCCACATCAGTTCTACTCTCCCAACTAAACACACACCCATACCCATCTGTAACATTTTCCTTTTACACGAACATCCATTCATTCTACCATTTCCTCCCGGACACAACTACAATTCACTAAACAACCCACCACCATACTCGATTACAATACCAAAGAGGTCTATTTCATAACTCAATATCACTTGGTCTTGCACCTCGGCTCATCTACAATTCATTTAAAACCACCGGAATCCATAATACGAATCACCACACACATTCAGTTCAATCCCTCTCGAGTCCATGACAATTGTGACTTTCTTTTTTATCCACAGCAGCATCATCATTTTAAAACAACACTACTACTTCTCAACATAACTAATCGGCATCAACCTGCAACTTCTAGCATCACTATCTTATTAGATTCATTCTTTGTATCAATCCTTCCTTGTAAAAATCTGTAGCTCAACTATACTCTTATTGCATTTCACCACCACCAAGAATTCAAACCACTATCATTTCGATCTCACCTGCACAGTTCATTCTTCAAAATTCACCTTCAAACTCAACAACTGAAACCAAGCTACTCAAATCAGATCACTCCATCACTACCAAATGTGCAACATCACCATACTACCACATCCGCATTAACATTCAAAAAACTTGATAGGCTGAGAAAAGCGTTTGCCTACAATGTATACTGCAAGTGCACAGTGCCTATTGGAGGCAGGGCAAGTCTGGTCGATCCTCAGGGAGATGGAGTGTGTAAGGTTGATCTCAGGCTTTACTAAACTGATTTCTAACAAAGAGTGACACAATTATGGGTTTGTTTTGGTGTCGAAACGACAATGGTGTTAGATCAGACACTAAGGCAACAAATGAGATTGTGAACGGAATAGGGAACACTAGGGCAGTGAATCCACCTCTAATCTCATGCTAAGGAAATGTAGTTTAGGTTATGTTCTTGTGCCTTCCCTTGAAGGTCTCTAATGGATGTTTATTCACTAGTTGTCACTAACTCACCCTAGTATGAGTTGTCTTCTTACAAGACAACTCATCAGGCTCAAAAGCTCTTTAGTTAATTACTAATCCTAACACATTATAGCTCAGCAAAAACAGAACCAAAGACTAATTACTTGACATGAAATTAGGGGTTTCAACAACACCCTAGCTAATTAAATTAGAACATCAAAAGAAGCAATTAAACACAAATTAAACTAAGCTTGGTGCATCTAATCCCGAATCTGCATGCTTTTTTACATCACACTTGTTCTTCCTATTTATACATGACAAAACCCTAATTCACTTCAACTTGGAAAATAAATGGCGACCCACTCACCCAAAGCCTGCGAATTTGTTGTCTCTGCCCTTTAATTCGCCTCTGTGATGATGTTTCCCTCTTGTTGACGAAACCCTAACCCTAACTCTTTCTATCTCAACCTTAGCTTCTAGGGTAAGGATCTATGAAAGAGATATAGAGCAATTAGGAGGTGGCGAAGGCGGCTTATTTTGTTCTTTGCTGGCGGCTGTGGTGTCGGGAAGAAGAAGGTGGTTGTGCGAGAGTTTGGTCGGGAGAGAAGAAGATGGTGAAGGTGCTTTGCAGCGTCGGGGAGAAGAGAGAGTGAGGGTGAGTTTGGTCGATGGGTGAAGATATAGGTGTCTGTGGTGTTGGGCGGATGCAGCGAGGATTGATGCACGGGATGGAGCGGCTCAGATAAGACGGGCTTGGATTCGGGTTATGGGCCGGGTCTTGGATTGCTCAAGCCCATGTCTTGTAAATGGGTTGCTACTTATTGGGTTGCAACTGATGTCTTGCGCAGCTTTGGCTTTCGCTCCATAGACGCTCATCTCCAAATTTCTCGCTCTTTTGGCTCCTCCATTTCTCAGAGCTTTATTTACTACCTAAAAACACAAAAATAATTAGTACAAATATTTATTCTTGAAAACGAGGGAAAATACGAAATTTGGGATAATATCTCGATTTCTAAGCACAAAAGATGAGTTAAATGCCAATAAAAGGTGTAGAAATATGCAATATTTGGCACTCATCAATGTGCAACATCACCATACTACCACATCTGGCATTAACATTCAAATTAGTTCGAACAACATCACTAACACTTCCCGTTCCTACTTTACATTTTATTAACTCAATTTCACAATCAACATCAACTTCTACATTTCAGTCATATCATCCTCCCAAACCAACATCAGTTCACAAACACAAATCTCTTGTTCAGTTACCCACAAATCCATACAACTCTATGTATATCAACAATTTCAAATTCAACATCTTTATGAATATTCATAACTATAAACTTTATAATTGAAATCAATCACTATACTAAGTTACTGAGAGAGAAATTACCTCAAATACAAACTCAAAAGTTCTCTTCTTCCTTTAATTATTCACCATCAGTCTCATCTCTTCCATCTGTATCCCAGACTCATGAACCATAAATCCCAATTTCATTAAGAACCCTAATTTCTAAATCAATTTCCCAAATCAGAACTTCTCTAATTCGAATTCGAATAGCAACCTAATTCTTCATAACCCATCTTTCAATTTCTTCTTAACCATCAACAAATCAATTCCAATATATATCAGCAGAAACCCTAACTCCTCAATCATTTCTTCAATTTCTTTCTCAAACAGCTTCACAACATCAATCAACCGAACACCCTTTTGTTCTTCATCAATCTGCTATTCTAAACATCTACTAATTCTATATAAATCCAATATCAGAAGAAAACCTAATCGATTCTCCATAATTTCCCTTCGTAACTCAATCAACCACTTGAATTAACACTACGACATCATCCCTATATCATTTACACAACATCATCAATTTATTTTCTCAATTGAATCTCACGGATAATCAAAGGTAAGAAGAAGTAACGAGAAGAGAAAGAGGAGAAGCAGAGAAGAAGAGAAAAAAGAATAAAAGAGAAAATGAAAGAAAGTCTTCTCTCGACACGTTTTGGTGATAAGGCCAATGACCTATGATAAAGGCACCCACCCAAACGTTAAGGGCATCCGTGTCGGTTAACTATTTTGCCCTTTCTCACGATTCGAAAGTGATTTCTTCTTCGTCCCATCTCGAATGACACGTTCGAGCAATCCATTGTGCGTAACTTTTCGAGTTTTATCTAACAGTACTAGTTTCGTATCTATTTCGTTGTTAGATAATTCCTATTAATTATCGTTAGTTAAACTAATCGAGTTATTATCGCTAATTCGTTTCTTGACTGGTTTAATATCGTTGACGAGCTTGAGGGTCTTTACATTCTCCCCACCTTATATCATTTTCGTCTCGAAAATCAAACCATACTTTTGGTCTTCAAAAACTCCCCACCCGATAGAATAATCCCATCTCTTATCTAAGCGCAAACAACAAGAAACAAAACACAAAACCTATATGGCTTTCTGAACTAAAATTTGTGGCTCTAGGTTCAACGCTGATTTAATTTCTATCAAATAGGGAAGTCTAAGTTTCCTACACTAATGTATACAATGGAAACTATAAATTTTAGTTTTTAAGCTTCTTACACGATTTTTTATTTTATAAAATATCTCTGTCTCTAACTTCAAGGAAGAATCCCTACGAATCTTTCTAAGTAAAACTATATCTACGGTTTCCTATAGAATTATACAAAACTTCTATGATCGGTCCTCTCTGTCTGCGTTTCCTGTCCAAGGTTGGCCAAGCCTAACAATGCCTTCCTACGAGCAGAGAAAACACAACCTTCACTAATCCCGGTCTTTGGATTAACTAAGTGCAAACTTATTACGATTAATTGAGTATTAAAGATTAATTAGTCTCTAAACTTTTATTGTAATTGGTGTAAGTCTTATAAATCTACTTTAAGTAAAATATACAAATAGTTTACGCTCATTTTAAACAATTTAGTCATCTAAATTTATTAATTTATTAATTTTATCAATATATGTAATCCAAATTCGATTTCAACCTAATTTATAATATCTAACATTTTAATTTTATTGTTATACAATATATAAGTTTTCCAAATATTATATATTTTATATTTGTTATTAAGCATAATTATTGAAAAGTCAATATCAAATTGTGTTGCTATTCTCACTATTATTATTATTATTATCGTTATTGGTTTATTGATACTAGGTCTTAATCTTTAAATATGATTCTACATCAACGTAAAGATTATTATAGTTGACTTTATTTATTCTATTGAATCATGCTATAACTTATAAAATAATGGCGTTAATGTTGGTAATTTAATATGATTTAATTTGAGTCCGCATAAAATTTTAATGTATCTAGGTAGTCTCTGATTTTCTATTAATATAAAGTAACTTATTAATATTCTAATTTATTTTTCTTTCAAATCTTTCGCTAAGTATCCAAATACTATTATTATTTCTTGACTTCTCCAACGCCTTCAATATGATTAGCGGTCTCACCTCATTAAGGAAGTTCGGCTACATTGTCCAGTATTTCTCGTTGGGTTGAGTTTTGCTATAGTAAGACTTTGCTAGACTTTACTATGACAATTACATTTGTCCTCGGCCCTAGGTGTTCAACAAGGGGATCCTCTTGGTCCGTTGTTGTTTGCCTTGACTCTCCATCCTCTTGTGCAAACCATTGCCTCCCAATGCAAACTCGATTTGCATGCTTGGTACCTTGATGATGGGACTATTATTGGAGACACTCTTGAGGTGTCTAAAGCTCTTAATATCATCGAGTGCGAGGCCCAGCTAGAGGTTTACATCTCAATATTAAGAAAACGGAGGTATTTTGTGTGTTGATCCTAGAAGCCTTGAGGTAGATATTTTCCTCAAGATATCGGTGAACCTTCTCTGGGGGTTAAACTCTTGGGGGGTCTGTGAGTCTGGTTCTAAACTTTATTAGTGACATGGCGGTGGCTAGGGTTCACAAGACTATCCATTTAATGTCCTCAATCAAAAAACTCAAGGACCCTCAGAGCCGAGATGTTACTTCTTCGAATTGTCTTGGTGTGTCAAGACTATATTTTCTATCGTACTACCAACCCTGCTCTACAACGTGCCACTAAATTATTCGATGATCGGCTATCCCCGGTATTTGAGACTCTTGGTCACGGGGAGATGGTGCGGGTTTTGGGCCATTACAACAGCGCATTGCTACTCTCCCCATTAAGGATGGTGGCTTTGGTATTTACACTATGGCTGATACTCGCAACTACTGCTATCTGGCTTCTCAGTTTCAAACTGCTTCGGTTCAAAAAACGATCCTTGGTAATTTATTCCCTTCAGACAATGGGTCTACTTTTCAGTCGGCTCTTCAGAACTTCATCCAGGTATGTGGTTTACCTTCTAACTATTGTGTCGATGATGCTGCCCCCCTTTCTATGCACTCCCTGGCAGTCACCTATTTCGATGCAATTAAGAAGCAAATCCCAAACCAATTTTCTATGTCTGCAAGAGATTCCATTTTGTGGCGGTCTGATCGTGTTAAGCATGCTAAGATTACCTTTTAGTTGTACCCATTAGTGGCTCGAATCAATGCCTTGGTCCAAAGGCGAGTTTCGAAACAGTTTGTTTGTTATCGACTTGGTATCCCATTGTTTGTTGAAGGTGGCCTCTGTTCTAGTTGTAATAGACCTATGGATATCTTGGGGACCACGCTCTTCATTGTTCCAAGGATGTTGGGATCAAATTTCGGCATGACCGGGTTCGTGATATAGTCGTCGATATTTGTTTCAAAGCTAGAGTCCACATGATCAAAGAGCGACTCTTGGGCCCATTAAATCCGATGATAGTAGAGATTCGCTTGGTGACATTCTTGTTCTTAATTGGGAGAATGGTCAAGATGTTTGTATGGATGTTACAGGCGTATCTCCTTTCACGGGTGATGGTGTCCGCTCTTTTGTCCCAGGCCAAGCTATTGCCAATGCTGTTCAACGGAAACGTAAAAAAAATACTTGGATCAATGTGTCTCACATGGCTATGGTTTAGGTGTCCTTGCTTTTACCACATTGGGGGAACTTGGGGATGATACTTTATGTTTCTTTAAGAGATTGAAGAATTGTCTAGTTAGTAATGATGTCAGTAGTGGTGTTGGGAAATTTCTTTTTTATAGACTAGGCGTCGCTATCCAAAAGGGGGTTGGTGCCCAGCTTGTTGCTAGGCTACCAACTACAGTTTTGTATGATGTTGTAGAATGATTTATAGTAATAGCAGTTAGTTTTGACTCAATAAATGTTATTGAACTAAAGATAATTTAGGTATACAATTACTAAGAAATCTAGTCCTTCTATTTTTACACAGTATGTCCTCACGTCCTTAAATCTAACCTAATAAGTGTTACATTAATTATCTGGTTTCATTGTACTAGAATGTATTTCTAATTTTATTATTTAATTTACAAAATCTGTCTGTAGACACTTACTAATAATTTTGCGTAGCTGCTTGATTCCTAATTATTTATTTTATCGTTAAGGTTTTTATTAGATAAAATTCAATACAGTACTATTTGATAATTGTGCTTTTATTATGATTATTAGTGATCTTATTATCACTTATTATTAATGATATTAGTGGTCGAACTATTATCTTAATTACTCTTAAAAAAATTTATTGAATACGCAAAAATCTTGTTCTATATATATATATATTAACTACTCTTACATCTTAACTTCATTTCTACTTTAAATAGATTAATGGTTCCAATCACTAGAGTAGATACTTCATGTATTTGTTTTATTCTAGAAGTTCATTAAATCTTTTATATGACTAAAGATTATTTAATATAAGACTACTAAAAAGATTAATCATTTTATCTGACATGATATCATCACATTATTAAATCTATCTCTAATAACCTTACCGTAACTATCTGGTTTAGATGCAAAACATTTACTTCTAATTTCCTATTAGTTAAGTTTACAAAATTTAACCGTAGATAAGTACTACTAATCTTCCATAGCTATTTAATCCTACTCATTATTTTATCGCTATATATTTGTTAATGAAATTTTAATTTAAGTTATGCTTAACATAATACTAATTTAAATTCTAACAGTTTAAGTTCGTCATATTAATTTCCATTTCAAAAGATGATTGAATCTATTTCCCGAAGACTTATCAATATATAAATTTATTTTCTTTTAATCCTTATCTTTGCACTTAGCATCCGAATATTATTATTATTATTATTATTATTTTACGTATATTTGTATCATTTTAAGAATTTCTTTGGATTATTTGTTAGCCCAAAGATAATTTCGGTACAAGATTTCTAACAAGTGTCTTTTTATTTTATATATTACATCCTCGCTTCCTTAAGTCGAATGCCTAGTATATATTATATCAACTATCTAGTTTAGACGCAAAACATATATCCCTAATTTGTAATTAATTTAATTTACAAAACTTAATCGTAAATAAGCGCTATCAGATTCCTATAACTATTTACTCATAATTATTATTATTTTAATATCGTTATATGTCTTCAATGAGATTTTAGTTAAGTCATGTACAATATGATGCTAATTGATAAATGTTATTCATTAATTTATCAAAATTATTATTATTATTATTATCGTCGTCGTCTGTAATTACTATTGTAATATTTTTATTATTATTAACATTGATGGTTTCTAATTACTCTTACAATATTATTGAGTCCCAAAGATATTATTAACATTTTTTTAATTATAGTTTGTCTACTCGTCATATAAATCAATGTGTTCAGTAAGTTACTATGTGATTTACAAGATTTATCAATAATAATAATCTCTCTATTATCCTAACATTAGACTGTGTATGTGTTCATACTTTTTAGATTAATTATTCTCTAATCTTTATTAGCTAAAGTTATTGGTGTACCCTATAATTTTTACTTCACTACATAAACAAACAACCAAATCAATATTCGGAATACAAGACAGTGGCATCAGTCTTACAAACTTGAGATAATTGTTATACGTCGAAGCCAGTGTGCATGTACTCGTACACGTTGCGGTAGCTATATATCGACCTACAGATTTGTGTGACACGCATATTCATATGCACATCATGGGAAAATCTGTTTGTTTCGTGATCCGGATAGGTATGCATATTCGTATGCAAACCATTTTGGAACTGTGGTAAGGGGTATAAGTATACAAAATGGTATGCGAACCAATACAGTTTTATGTTCCTGAACCAATTTAGTACCCAAACCGGTATGCAAACCTGAAAAGGTTATGAACTCAAAACCGGTAAAGTCTTAAGGTTTCCAAACCTGTTAGCAAAGCGAAAAGTTCTCATCAACTCAGAACTCACTTTTGCACCTTAGTTTCCAACCCGGTACGTGAACTGAAAAAGTTTTGTCAACTCTCGGAACTCGGTTTTGCTTCTGAAAAGTTACGGTAACTCAGGAACTTCGATTTTGCCTATTATTTTGCAAACCGGTCCGCATACCATGACTCAGCCGATTCACGAACGACTCATGTATTTGTACTTTGTGTATTTACCAATTATGTCGATTATGAGTCAATTGCAATTAAATTAGTTCTATGATATAATTTGCATTTGTCAAATTCTCTAAAAACACTAGACTTATTTGATCACATGATTGTGATTCAAGATCAATATCTTTGTGTTCATGAAAATGAGTATTTAACCTTTTAAGTTCAAACCAAGCTAGTTTCTAAGTTAACCATGTTAACATAGTCTTTGTACACTGTTCGGTTATGGTTTACCTAACTAGAGTGTATATCCCGTTTATGTGAATATGATTCAAAGTTTTCATCTAACGATGAATATTGTTTGCTTGGTTCCAAAGCTATCTTAGCTTAACCTAAAGCAACCTATGTTTTGAATGTCTATATAAAGGGAACTCTTGGCAACAGGATCTTTGAATCTGACCGGTACTTTTTGGTGTGTCCTAGTTATATCTAGAGTCGTCCTCTCCGGAAACCCTTTTAGGTTTTAGCGACTATCAAAGACTTCATTGGGATTCGTGAATCCAGTCCGGATTATCTTTTATCTTAATAATTTGAGTATCCTGATCTTATTCGATCGTAGATTTATCACTTGAACAAGATAGATAAAAATCACAAAGTTCTCCTCGTACCAACTTTGTGATTCCCAAGTTTCATACTTGTGAGGTGAATAATAATCTAGGCCGCACTTCAAGTTGCATAAGTCCGAATTTTGAGGATAGCTAGACTTTTGTCAAATTGTTATCGATTTTCATCACCTTGATCCTACGTTTGATTTGATCATCTGTTTCTATCATAACCGGAAATTAATTATATAGGATTAATCGCTGGGATGCGATTTGGTTTAAAGTCTTCAATTGAGTTGAAGCAACTCTTAGTTGGTATGATGTTATCTAAGGGAATCAATTGCGTTTTGTCCTGGCGTATTCAAGAGAGCGTAAGGAGCGCGGTTGTACCTGAATCCCATAGGAGATTGAGTTTGGGCTCAACTACGTGCCGGACCGAAGTTAATTGGTAGTAGGCTAGTGTGCGTAGAGGTTTAGTATAGTTTGTGTTCAATCTGGACTAGGTCCCAGAATTTTTTTGCAATTGCGGTTTCCTCGTTAACATAATTTATGGTGGCTTTCTTATTTCTTTTTCTACATTATACTGTTTATCTTTATAATTGAAATATCACAGGTTGTGCATTGATCAATCAGAGTAGATAAGTACGACCTAGTTTTTTGGATACAACTTGATTGATCCTTGGACATTGGTCTTTGGTACCATCCAAGAACTCTCTTTGTGATTAGGTTCACGGATTCAATTCTGTAAACGTTCTAATTGCAAGAGATATAGAGATATAACTTTAGACACTTTCCTTGATTGAGTTTTAACTCTCGGAGTTGTGTTGAGTTTGTCCATATAGATTGCCTATGAAAACGTTGGTGGTGTATTTTGGTACCCCCAGTGTTTTCAATATTGAATGGATGACATTAATGTGTGATTTTAATGACTGAGAAATGTAGGTTTTTTATGGGTTTGTATTGTAGGGAATTTGAGAAGATATTTCCTTGACGTACAACAAGATTTCCAGGTTGTGCAATCAAATGCTCAACAGAAGTCCCCAGCCAGTTCTGCGCAAGCTTCGTACAGATGCGACCCATAGCTCTTGTGGGTGATTATCAAGGATTAAGAGAGGTGTTTGAAATCTAGAAGGAAGTAAAGATTGGGTTCGAGTCAGTTTTAGATTATGAAGGAATTTAAGCCCATGAAAACAACAAAGGAATCAAGCTGATGTGGTTGATTTAGTTGATTGATGGCGAGAGATTGAGGTTGTTTTAAAGATTGTATCGGATTAAGAAACTTGGGTCTTTACTCATTTCAAATTGCGAGAAAGAGATTGAGAGAATTTTAGATGGAAAAATCGATCAATACTAGTGACTTGTTGCCGTTAATAATGGGACGGGTAAGATTAATGGCTGAGATTTCTGTGTTTAGTTCATTCAACGATTATGAAGAAGATTATTTGATGATTGAGGACTTTAATCGGGATAAATTAGAAGTTTCAATAAATTTTTCATAATAATTAGAGATAATAATATAAAATTTGTCTATCAGAGTCGTTGATAGTCTACTGGTGAACCAACGCTTAATATTTCAAATGTTGGGTACCAAAGCTAAGTATTGGACATTTGTTGGGTACCAAATGTTAAACATCCCTTGTTTTTAAGAATAATGTGACGAGACTAGAGGACCTAATATTAAAGATAGATAAATTAATCGTTTGATCGGAGATCAACCACCTTAATTTTTTTGAACTGGGGATTAGCCACCAAACTAAGCAAAGTTTAATTATATTGAATTATTGATTTCTTAATCTCCTTTGAATTGGGTTTTAACTTGGCGATTTTTTTTAAATGCCCCCAGTCTGATAATTAGTATTCTAAAGTGCCCCATTTTTATAAACTTTACATGTTCTAGGTCTGACATTTCCATCTCGTTTTTCTCTTAAACGACTAAAACCATTACTTTCTTAGGTGGTAGGTACCATAATGTTGATGGTGGTTTTTAGCTTAGTGGCGAAAAAAAAAGTCCATCTGCGACCGACGCCATCGAAGTAGTATACCTTGATATATCTATATTTATAAGGAATTTGGAGAATATATCAGAATCTGATGAGTTCATATGTCTCTCTTCACATTATATTGAAACTCAAGCTCCTAGATGAATTGTTCACTAATATAGAGCCTAATGAGTATTTAAGCTCCTAGTTGCATTACTACGCTAATCTGGGAGCACACCTAGTGTTTTCATATGCTATGTTCTAAGTTGAACTCTCAATATTGACATGACATGACGATTAATGTTCACTTTCAACGGGTAGCATAAATCTCCCGAAAGTGCAATATTGAGACCCGTATGAAAACACTCACATAGCTACATCACCCTCGACAAAGAGATCAGCGTGTTGAACACCTTTTAATTGAAAGTTAGCAACGATCAACGCGTTTAAATTCCTTAAGGGAAATCTAGACATCCATATCGGTCTTAAAAAAAAGCGATCAAGGCCGCACGGTTTGGCCACACAATTCAATAGGCCTAGTCTACTCCCTAGCGGAACTGCGATCACCGGGATGACCCACCGGTGGGCCCACTAATACCCCACCGGTCGGACTCCACCTAGCACACTCTAACGCTATCGAACGCTAACCCCAAACATGGGTGATCGTATTGTTGAAGAAAAGAGCTCAAACGAGATAAGATAAGGCAAAATTGTCTCGAAACATCACGGCCGTCCAACTTAGCTAGCCTAGTTGGACGGCTTTAGAATCTTCCTTCGAATGATTAAAGAAGTGCTAACGTGTTCAATTTTGACCAAACTTCACACTTGGTCGATTGACTTGCTCATAGAAAGACCGAGAGGAATCAAATCGTCGACCCAAAGTAGGTTGAACGCGGCTGTTTGAAAACCTAAAAATGCTTTGCGGCAACACACTCATCGCCGCAAATCGATCATGACCACCCATCTTTGCCAGCCAAATCGAGTGGCTTAGATCTAATTTTAGATGGCCCAGAGATATCGGCGTGCACGAGTGGCCCTTCTTTGCACATGGCCGAACGACACTTGTTCAAATCAGCGCTATCGCTTTGATTCGATTAGCCCAAAGAGGGTTGGTCGCACGGCTTCCAAACCCTAAATCGAACAAACGACGTTATGCAACTGCCGCAAATCAATCGCGTTCGTCCATTTTTGCCGACTTAGTCGAACGACTTAGATCGGATTCTAGATGGCCAACGGGTACGGCGTGATCACCGGCAACCCCTCTTTCGTGAGGGAGCGATCGGCCAAGCCACAACACTCTCATGTGGCCTCCAAGCGATCACCCAAAAGTGGCCATTCACGCTACTTCAACAATGTCATCAACCGTCAGTAAATCATCTTAGCCACTCAACTTGGATAGCTCGGTTTAGCAGTCCGGATCTAAAGCTTGGATCGACCGATAGGATTTTAGAATGGCCGCGCCGCCACTCTCCTATGGGGCACGACCTGGCCACTCACTAGATGCGTGCATAGCTCCTACCAACTCCCGAAAAGGATGGTCATGCCCTCTTAAGACGCTCAATTTGTGACTGATTCAATCGATCTCTAAAACTACGATGCATCTAAGCACATCGATTATTTTCAATTCTTGTTTGAAAAGCGATGCTATGCAAATATTGATTTCATAAATAACTTATTATTTAACCTAAAAGCATTATGTGCTGATTTTAGCGGCAAGTCTCATGACTTGACCCATTCACTCGAGACATCAAACATGTCACAAACTAGGGGATACTCACTGGGGTATTGGTCTGGCGGTTTACAGCGTGCGGCGTGCAACGCGCCCATTACGAGAAAGTGTCAGGAAGGTCGGACGGTTAACAGTAATGAGAGTAGTGGGTGAAGGTGTGAATGGTCTTCCCTTATAACGGAAACACGATGATCACTACCTTCCGCACGATTCCACTTCTCCACTACTTAACTTCCTCCACTTCCTATGACCAGGTGCGTGAATGACTTATACAAATAGGTTTTCAACCTATTTCAAAAGACAAGTGTTATCAACACAAGTAGCTTTGAAACCATTTTCCGATACAAGTCATAAAACAAACACACCTTCATAATTCAACATTTTGATCTCAAACACCTTATTCGCTTCCCTCCCTAAGATCAACCCTTCTCCTTCACTTTGTGGATCTAATTGAATCTAGAACGGCCATTTCTTGGTTTAGGCCGAGTGCTTCTGATTGATCTCTCGAATCTAAAAGTAGTCCCTGCGAAGTGCATTTATTTAGGGTTTGAATTAAAGTTTCTCTCATCAACACCCCCAAATTTACCAAAACAGCGAATCAATTTTTACCCCAAAACACATACCCCCGTTAAAATATTTATACCCATGAATCATCTTAAATGAGTTAAGAGAGGAGTTAGTTTTATAGAGAACTCATGACTTAATTCATGTTCAAAGAAGCATGTTAATCTTCTTCTGTTTTTCCCTTGCATTTTTTTCAGGAAACCCCAAAAACTTATTGGAATGAAACCATAATAAAATGGTTAAATTATGTTTGGAAGGCACATCCGGGGGTATATTTATGCTCAATACCACGGCTTGAAAATACTTATATAAACTAACACGAGCTTTCCATGCAAAGACCCTCAAGCTCGTCGACGATATTAAACCACCAAGAAACGAATTAGCCAATAATAACTCGATTAGTTTAACACGAACGATAATAATAGGAATTAATCTAACAACGAAATAGATACGAAACTAGTACCGTTAGATAGAACTCAAAAGTTACACGCAATGGATTGCTCGAACGTGTCATTCGGGATAAGGACGAAGAAGAAATCACTCGAATCGTGAGAAGGGCAAAATAGTTAACCGACTGATGCCCTTAACGTTTGGGTGGGTGCCTTTATCATAGGTCATTGGCCTTATCACCATAACATGTCGAGAAGACTTTCTTTTATTTTTTCTTTTATTCTTCTTTTCTCTTCTTCTCTCTGCTTCTCCTCTTTTTCTCTTCTCGTTACTTCTTCTTCACATTATCCATGAGATTCAATTGACAAAATAAATTGATGATGTTGTGTAAGTGATAAAGGGATGATGTTGTAGTGTTAATTCAAGTGGTTGATTCAGAGTTACACGAAAAGGAAATTAGGGAGAATCGATTAGGTTTTCTTCGATATTGGATTTATATAGAATTAGTAGATGTTTGGAGTATCAGATTGATGAAGAACAAAAGGGTATTCGGTTGATTGATGTTGTGAAGCTGTTTGAGAAAGAAATTGAAGAAGTGATTGAGGAGTTAGGGTTTCACGATATATATTGGAATTCGATTTGTTGATGGTTAAGAAGAAATTGAAAGATGGGTTATGAAGAATTAGGTTGATATTCGAATTCGAATTGTAAGTTCTGATTTGGGAAATTGATTTAGAAATTAGGGTTCTTAATGAAATTGGGATTTATGGTTCATGAGTCACAGGATACGAGATGGAAGAGATGAGACTGTGGTGAATAATTAAAGGAAAAAGAACTTCGAGTTTGTATTTGAGGTAATTTCTCTCTCAGTAACTTAGTATAGTGATTGATTTCAATTATAAAGTTTATAGTTATGAACATTCATAAAGATGTTGAATTTGAAATTGTTGATATACATAGAGTTGTATGGATTTGTGGGTAACTGAACAAGAGATTTGTGTTTGTGAACCGAGGTTAATAAATATAAAGTAGGAACCTACGAGAAGTGTTAGTGAAGTTGTTCTCAACTAATTTGGATGTTAATGCCGAGATGTGTTAGTATGGTGATGTTGCCCATTTGGTGGTGATGGAGTGATCTGATTTGAGTAGCTTGGTTTCAAATATTGAGTTTGAAGGTGAATTTTGAATAATGAATCGCAAGCGGTGAGATCTAAAATGATAGTGGTTTGAATTCTTGGTGGTGGTGAACGGCAATAAGAGTATAGTTGAGCTACATATGTTTACATGGAAGGATTGATACAAAGAATGAAGCTAATAAGATAGTGATGCCAAAGTTGCAGTTGATGCTGATTGAGCTATGTTGAGAAGTAGTAGTGTTGTTTAAAATGATGATGATGTTGTGTGATGTAAAGTCACAATTCTTCATGATCCGGAGAGGTTAATCCCCGAATGTGTGTGGTGATTAAGGTATTATGGATTGCTGGTGTTTTAAATGAATTGTAGATGAGCTGAGGTGCAAGACCAAGTGATACTTTTGAGTTATGAAATAGACCTGAGTATTGTAATCGAGTATGGTGGTGGGTTGTTTAGTGAATTGTAGTTGAGTGCTGGGAGGAAATGGTAGAATGAATGGATGTTCGAGAAAGGAAGAATGTTACGAGATGGGTATGGATATGTGTTTAGTTGGGAGAGTATAAGCGTGATGTAGGAGTGGTGATTGTAGAATCACAAGTGGATAGTCTCTTTAAAAGCTTAAAGTTGCAATTGTAGGTAACTTTTGAATTGTGTTTGTAATTAGATTATGAAGTTGTTTTGATTAATTGAAATGTATAGTGTTTGTATGAACTGTTCTTGAAACTTAGGCATGTTAGTCATCCTAGTCGGTGTAGGCGACTTACTCGACTCGGACCATCCTGACTCGAGTCGAGTTGGACCCTATTAAACCGGGTTGAATCGGTTTGACTCAGATTGACCTTGGCCAAGTTGGACTTTAACCTCGATCGTTGACCTGACCTTGACTCATGTTGACCGAGACCGGACTTTGACCTTGGACTAACGTTGGTCGTTAATTGACCCGTTGGCTATTGAGAGTGACCATTAGTTGACTCTAAGCTGGGCCTTAAATTAATAAGTTGGATTAGTGGATTTGGGCTTAGATTAGTTATTCTACTTGTATGTTTTGGACCTCTTGTGGTCTCAATTAGTCTTTGGTTTCTTCTACAAAGTTGTAGATAGTCATAAGACTTAGATAATGGACTATAGGACCAACCTAATTGAATTAGTAAACCTTAGGTATATTAAAGATAGAGAATGATAATGTGTAAAGTCATAAATGGGCTTAGAACTATTAGATAGACTTGTATGATTCTTGTATGAGCCATTTTTAGTTAGATTCTAATCGAATAAATCTTTTAATTATTGATAGCTTTTAGTGATTAGATTTATCTCACAACCCAACCCAGTTCTAAACTAATCTAGTTCACTAACCGCACCGGCTAATTCCTATCATTTCCCATATAAGATCTAATAGTGAGCTGCGATACCAACTTGTAGCGCCCCCCAAGCTAACGGTGACTAATCCAAGAGATTAACTAAATACATAGGCACTAAGAATCTAAATCATATACTTAAGCATTCAATTAAGAAACTGGCTACAAACTTTAACCCAAAAACTGCCCGCCGTAAATATATATACAAGAACTTCTTCTCGATTTATTATACAATAGTCATTTAGTTCTGGAATCTGATATGCAATATAATAAACATAGTAGAAGTTATCCAAGTAACGTCATTGACTCCTCAAAGCTTTCATTGCATAACTACGATACGCCTCCAAATCGAAGTGGAACGGGTGAGCACATCATCCCTGAAAGGGGTACTTGATGAATAACATTTAACTTTCATGCAATCATTGGAAATGATTTGAAAACAAATTCATGTTTTCCTAACTCTAAACACAATTCACGAAGTAAAACAATCATGTATATGGAAACTAACTCCTCTTAAACAATGAATAATAGGCGAACTCATCCCGCACCCTAGATAATAATATGGTGAACTCATCCCGCACTCTAGATAATGATATGGTGACTCGTCACTTTTGAAAATGAAGGAGTTAGCACTTATATACCACGGATGGAAATTCTCATTTCCAAACAATCAAGTGGAAATTCTTATTTCCCAAACATTTCATAAAGACAAACAAAGCATTACAATTCCTTTCCAAACAATGGAAAGATTAAAAGAAACAACGGTACTTTCGGAAATTTAAATAAAACAATGCATGGGATACACAATCGCAATGCATGAATTTGTTAAACATAAACTTTTGTAAAAGAAAACAACAATAATCACATAAGAGTTAAATAAATTCCCACCTGCTTTTGATGACGGAGCCACGCACCTCGCGATCATTTGGTTCGTCCTTTGAATCGATCAAGCAGCACACAGACCAATCAAGTTAATCACAAAGTTTCGAATGATAAACTTGAATCATGATTTTGGTTCAACAATAAATTGTTCTCCACCTAATTGATCAAGTATGAACAAATGTTCATTAAGCTTAGTCATTATATTTCGAGAAATTTGTAAACTAAATAATTAGTTCTCGACTCGAAATTCTTGTCATGCAAGCTAGTCTAATTAGTTATGTGACAAACGCCTCAAGGATAGAAAAGTGAATATAACTTGAGAGGTGGTTCGGTCTTCACTTACCTTTTGATGAAGTTCTCCAAAAGCTTCTAAGTTAGATCTTCGCCTTGAAACGTTAGAACGCAAATGATGGCGGGTTCGTTTCTCAACTACCTCTATCACAGGCCAAGACTTAACTAATTGTATACTAGAAATCAAGCTATAGTTTTGACAAGCAAATTTGACAACAAGCTTGAGATAACAACACTTGTGAGTTTGACTCAACAATCTCCTTTTATCAATTTTAGTGACAAAACTATTTATACATATGGATAACAAAAATTAAAGCTTCAAAAACTCTGATCCATCATGCCTTGATTTCCTTGGTTTCTTCAACTCTACTTAAACTCTTCGTTATTTCAAGTTGCAATGATTCTAAATCTGTTCAACTCAAAGATCGTTGTTGTATAAGATAATGAAGCTATAACAACTTTCGTCGTTATACGAAACATAATATTATTATCTTCTCTCAGTTCAATTGTATCTCACCTACGAGTAATACTACGGTGATATGTTTCTCCCCCTTAATCAATACTTACATCTTTCTTATCATGGTAAAATATATCGCTTAATGGTTCACTCCCCCTTACGTAATGATCCATAAACCATATGTATATAGTATGAAACTTGTTAGGCTGTTTTAACAAGTCAAACTCGCATGCGTTGCTATCTCAAGCATGTTTGTGTGTTGTGATCAAAACTATGAAGTCTTGATTTCTAGTATACTCATAGCTAAGTCTCGGACTAGGATAGAAAGTGTAGTTGAGCTCTGAACTCCATGGCGGTAAATCATACGAACGAATAACTACTCGAGGAGCTGACGGAACTAATACGACTAAAGTATGTGGAGACTTGAACTTATCTATCACTCAAAGTCTATCTACTCTATCTCTTATCTTGAGACAAAAGTATTATTCAACGTATAGACTTTGATTATACACATTGTTTGCTATTTTAGTAGGAGTTTATCTAAAGCATACATGTCTCGAAATATGTGTTGGTAAGCTTTCGCTTTGGCCAAGTTCATCTTTACTAGTGACGAAAGTCATATTAAGTTTCAATTACTTGAAAATTGCTTTGTGAAAAATGGTTTGTGAACAACAACTATATAACGTCCTCTAAGAATATTTCAATGATTGAAATGAGAGTTTAGAATATATAACCATTGTTGGATATAAACATTGTGTGATAACTCACACGTGTGTAAGTCCTTATTCCTTGAACCAAAGTATGCGTACTTTGCTGCTCAGGAAAACCGGAACTAAAGTCCGCGTACCAGTACGCGCACCATCGGAAGTTCACGTCCGCGAAAATCTGCTTGGAGTTTGTGAACGAGAAAACAAACTTATTCCGGATACTTAAGTCCGCGTACCAGTATGCGTACTTAAGTTGGTTATTTTCTAAAAACGATTATTCGTGAACATAAACTTATATAAACTAAGGAATGCATAATTGCAAAGCGTGGCTATAAAGTTCATGAATCGATTCGAGTGAATCAAATCGTTTTTCTTCGATTGTGTCTTGTATACTTCTATAAGATCTAAGCAATTGAACAACTCTCTAGCTGGTTCATTTGAGTCATTTGAACTAGTTATGGTAAACAAGAATATGGTTGATATGAAAGTGCTCATATGGCTAACCATTTGGTTAACTACTGTTGAACCAACAAAGTGTACATGTTTGGGTACGGTTACACAAACCTAAATAAACGTGCATTTCATTTGTGTGTAACAAGCTAAGTTTCGATCTAACAGTTGAAATATATTAGCTTGAATCTAATCAGGTTTTCATCTAACAAGGAATATTGAATGCTTTGTTACCAAGGTAACTTAGATTGTGAAAAAGAGGGGGTACAACAACCACACCCAGTATTTCACTTAGCAATCTGTATGGACAAACTCCAATATACTTTCTAGAGAATCAACTAGACAAGTCGGACTCAATCTAGATAAAATAGTATATCAAAGAGTTTATATCTCAATCTCTCGATTTGATATTTACTCAAGCAAAAA
>JAJJWW010018099.1:0-58881 GCA_023531295.1 Papaver armeniacum | reverse complement strand
AAGAGAAATTTGGGCGGAGTTCTTGTTTATCTCGTGGCTTTCTCGGGCAATTTCCGCCGATCTTTTTGCTCCTTCTCCAGATCAATCACAATCCCTAACATACATCTATTTAGCACATTCATTCCATCAATCGCAACCCATTCGATTTCTCCATCCAAACCCCGAATCGACAAAGACTCCAACTCATTTTCACTCCCCATTAGAGTTACTGACTCCATCTCTATTCACTTCCTCGAGTTCAACAAGAACATTAATCGCTCTTCATTCCTCTTGGTTGGGAAGTAGGAGCATCTGTTTATACTTCAATTCCTTCATCACAGACTCAACTCTGAGTCGACTTCATCTCCTCCTTCCAATCGATCTCGGATGCAACATCAACACCCATTAATCACAGTCTCCTTCATAAGTTCTTCAGCAGCGCCACCAACAACAACTCTCTAATCGATCTCTACTTTCAATTCATCACCAATCTTCTCGACATCTTCAAACCTTCACCACGCGACTCGAATCGCACCCTAATAATTTCTCGGGTTTCGATCCGCCAACCAACAAACCCATTAATCGAACCCAATAAATGTGCCTCGCCTTTCTCGATTCAATTCTCGATCTCCTCTCACCGTGCTAACACTCTAACCCATTCATTCTCTCGTCTAATCTCTCTCGATCGAATCTGAGTTTAACCCTTTATTCATCATCATCTTGCCATCCTTCCCGCATCAAACTTCTATTGATTTCAACTTCCAATTGATCAACAAGAAAAAGAATAAGAAACCCTCGATTTCAATCGATCTCAAGCAAGAATCCTTCCTCGTCTTCTTGGTTGAACATCGACCACCATTTTCTCAATCTCTCGGCCTCGAGTGCAGCCGCCGCCTAGTTTTCAATAACAGTTCGGGGAAAATGATTGAGAGATGGTTTCTCTCGATTTTAGGTTTAGGTTTATAAATTGGGTTCTGGACTCGGGCATGGATCCGGTACGGTGTGGGTCTATGGGTTTGGGTTTCAACATCCATGGACATAACCCATCCATTTTACCAACTGATAACAAAGACTATGTTTTCGGATAAGGGCTACCTAGTTTGGCAGCCCCTTAACTTGAACTGTCCTTTCTTTAGTAATTTGAGTCACCTTTTAACCTTGACTGGGCTCCAGATAGTGTTCGTCTCGTGAAATGACTTTTTCGGCCTTTTGGTTCAAATTGAGTGATTTCTTCTTCTTTTCTCCCTGACTCCGGGAGTACCTAATAACTCAAAAACACACGTAAAATACATAATTTACAAGAAAAATAGCAAAGAAAGCATAAACTACTAGATAGTAAATTAGGTGTATTCTACACCTATCAAATTCCCCACACTTAGACTTTGCTAGTCCTCGAGCAAATCAAACTAAAACTTACAACTTCAAAGCGTTCAAGCGTCACAAGCATCCAAAGAGTTATGAGGACATGTAGTTTCGCATGCTAGTAATAAGAAGTTAGAAATACTAAAGAACATATTCTCATTCTTAAATGTTGAGTGAGAAATAACCACACCATAATGAGAGAATGCGTGTTTGAGAAACGATCAATAAGCATTTCGCCTTGACTTCTGCCTCACCAAAAAGGATTTTATGATAATTGCACTCAAAAAGACGGCTTTTTATGGTTCTCACATGTGTGCAGGTAGGAATGAAGAGAGAAATCCTGCAACACGTTGAATGGTGGGAAGGACAACTTCCGAAATATTTTTAAAAAACCCACATCTTTTAATATTTTGAAAACCATTTTTCTGACGATCTCTACGAAAGGAAATCAACCATTATTATCGAGGATGAGATTACTTACTCACCTTCACATCCGATCGCCAATTATGATAACACCACTCTCACGGCATCCAATAGAAACGTCTTCCGCTCCTTGTCTTGATCTTCTTGGTCTTCGTCTTCGGTTTCAACTATTGATGATAAACTCTCGAATTTCACAAATCCTTGACAATTTGTAACCTTTTTACCTTAAATCCTTGTCGCTTGAAACTTCCTTATAGATTTTCCTTCCCCACGGCTCATTAAATAAAAATAAGAACAAATATTTCTCTTGTTTTTCTCTCTTGTTTTTTTTTCTTTTTTTTCTTTCCTTTTCTTTTTTTTTCAATTTTTTTTTTTTTTTCGTGAAAACAAGAGAAATTAAATACAAAATAAACCATGGCCGTGGAAGAAGTATTTTACCACTTGATTCTTCACAACTTGTATCGTCTTGAAATCATAAACTTTCAAAAATTCTCACCTTTTAATTTTCTTCGCTCTTGTGAATAAGTCTTCATACTTGGATATAAAATTACCTCATTGTATTGTAAGTCCTCAACATATATGTAAAAATCTGCCCTTTGTATGTTGCTTTACTTGAATTTGAAATTTGCTTTTTTTTCTCGTTCCGTTGCTTGTAAACCTTAAACTTCTTCAACTTTCCTTGTAGATTTTGATGTCGCTCCTTGTTGATGATGAATGTGTTTCTATGGATCCGTTGTTGTCGAGAGAGAGAATGGTGCTAATTGCAAATCGAACTACAAGAAGGAGGCTTTCATCTATAGACGTCACCCTCATGATTGACAAAATTAGCACTCAAGAGATCAAAGAGTAGTGCTTCTATTGGTGGGAGGTTGGGTAGCTCACCATTCTACCCTAATTAACGTGTTACGGTGACACACACTCAAAAGAAAGCTCTTTAGTAGATGGAAAAATTTCTGGTCGGTGCCTCACATGATATGAATACGGGTAGTCTCCACTAATGATTGATCAGCAACTCTAATAATGCACTTCTCCCTGCACCAAATTCGCATCACCGGCATGATTAAATCCATTATTTAACACTCAAACAAACAAGAAATCCGAATGTAGTTCTCTAACATTTCCAAGTTCAATTATGTCGGTCAAAATCTCTATGTAAACATACCTAGAAGTATGCTAGGGACTCTAAAATCTCTAAAAGTTGAAGTTTTAGGTAAAACTTTTTTTTTTTTTTTTTAAATTTTTTAAATTTTTTTTGTAATTTTTTTTAAATACATGCTTAACCACTCCCCCACACTTAAACTTTACATTGTCCTCAATGTAATTGAATCCTCCTAGTAAAGTCAAGGTGGGAAATTTTAACATGATAAGAAACAAGAAAAAGAAATAACAAAAAGCAAAAGGATAAGAAATACAAAACCTATGGGTTGCCTCCCATTGTTACGCTTGTTTTAAAGTCGACGGCCCGACTTAGCTCTTGCATGATTCATTCCCCCATATACTAACAATCGGAAAATTTGGGATCCACCCATAATACCTGTTTTGAAAACAATAACTCCATACAAATATTAGCACAAGAAAACAATAGTGAAATTATCGCCGATAGAAATTTCCCCCACACTTATTCTCGTCCACACTCGGAAGTGTATAAAGAACATAGAATTTGGGAATTTCCATGTATTCTTCTTGGCAAACCTGCATAGTGTTAGCATCAAGTGTTTCCAATGGTGGATATCTAGAAACAAAATCATCCAAAAATACTTTCGAGCACATACATTCAAACCAATAAGAGGTAAAGGAGAAGAATCAATATGCAAAGGGTTAGACAAACCTTGCACAATCTCTTGTATTATAGAATCCTCTTCATCCTTAAAAAATTCGAGTGAATTACTTACCTCTTGTATATTGTGGTCCTCTATTAAACCTTGCAACCATTCTTCGTCGTTTTCTACCTTAACCAAATTCTTGGCATCATTAAAATCATTGGCAAGTTCAATTGGGTCTTCCACAAAATCAATAAATTTGGTTTCATCCTCTAGCATCATCTCTTCAACATTCTCATCATCTAATCTAGCCATTCACTAAAATGATTCTCTCGCTATAAATTGTAAGATCTTCTTGTGCGGGTGTTACACCGTTTATAACAATAGGTAAGTCACACCCAATCTCCTCCTTTTGAATAGGTGAAGGATCGTTATTATGATCCTGAGTTGAAATAACTTCCTCATTGTTGTAACATTCATACACTTCCGCGACTCATATCTTTCCCTAAGGAATTTTTCCAAGCACTAAATGCATCATCTTCAAGCTCTACCTTTTGAATAGGTGCTTGATCATTATTAAGATCAAGGCTCGAGTAAGCTACACTAGCGTCTTCAAAAGTCTCCAAAGGTTGAGTAATTTGTTCGTATAATTTCTCCGAATTCCTTTGAATTTCTCGATGTGATTCTTGCAACTTTTGTTGAAGATCCCCAATCATGGCAGACATCTTATCTGCAAAACTAGAGAATTTCTGATCATAAACAAAACTATCCTCCCATCCTTGTGATTGTCCACTTACATACCCGTCATAAGGTTGTTGATATGTATGAGAATATCCATAAGGTTCTCAGAGGAATTTGATCATAGCCAAAAGATTGGTTTTGATTGTATCCTAAGGATGGTTGGAAGTTGCCATAATGTTGAGGTTGAAAACCGTATTGATTATTGTAATATGCTTGCTCTTGTCCACCATACATGGAAAACCGCACCTGAAATAAGATTCTCAGAAACCTAAGTTAGATACGGTATAGAATCCAACAAAGCAAGAATAAAGCAAAAAGAAAAATAAAAACAACTAAAATCATCCGCTGCTCCCTAAGAACGCGCCAAAATTTGATGCGTGTCGTAGGTGCAATCAAATTAATTAATATTTCCACTCAATTAAAAATAATATAATGGAAGTCAAGTTTGTTCCCACGAGGAGCAAGAGATTCTAGTTGTAAAAATTGTCACGAAAGGGGGTGTAAAAAGCAAAAAAAATAAACAAAGCAATTAAAAGATAAAGTTGAAATCAATAAGAGAGACAAGATCAAGGAATCCTTCTTCGTTACTGAAACAATGAATCAAGTTATGTTCTTTTCTACTTGTTATTAGACACAAATTATCACCAACCGTAGGTAAAAGCAGAACTAGATCCAAACTAAACCCCTAAATCCCTTATATCTCCTAGGACACTAGGAAGTTCTCGACTACACGGATTCTATTTACCAAACCACCTAGTAGTAGATCACTCTAGATGTAATTTAAATAAACGCATTAAGATTTATGAACTTATTAGGTCAATATTAGTAGTTAGACTCTTAGATCAAGGTCTACTTGCTAACGTTGTTTTCACACACAATTGCTCCACGGAATCCCTCCGCAAGGTCTCGTGTTTGCTACTTATGTAAAGAGTCAAGAAATGATTACTTATCCCCTAACTTTCACTAGCTTTAGATCAAATTAACAAATCAATTTAGCGTGCACTCTAAACAATCTATCAATCAATCATGAATGTCATTGAGATCATTCCTATTAGTAAAAACAAACGATAATCATGTGAAAAACCTCAAGATAGAATTGAAAACAAAAACTTAAATCATATGTTAAGAACTAGGAATTCATCCTCAATCAATAAGAAAATTAGCTACTCATGCTAAAGAGTTCACACAAAGAATAAGAAAAGAAAAGTGTTGTGTGTGTAGAGAGGTATGTAAGATGTGTAGAGAACTTCTCTATTTATAGGCTTCAATATTCTCCAACTCTTCCAAGGAATAGAATCCTTTTCCTTTAGCAATTCAATTTCCAAAACCAAGCCTTTCTCAACTCTTTCACCTTCTCTTTCCGAATTTGAGCCCAATTCTCCATCTAATTCCTAGTCCAAGTCTTCACACCCATGAGAGAAGTCCATAGAAAATTCTGGATTTTTGGCTCGCCGAAAATCAGGTATTGTGGTTTAATCCGGCCGGAATTATCATGCAATGGCCCCGAAAGTCGTCGCCAGGTGATGGAATATTCCGTCCAAGATTCTCGTTATCAAGTAGGTCAAACTAACAACCAACCGTTAGTCAATGGTCAAAGGGGAAGGAGAGTCGACTCGAGTTAGCTTCGACTCGGCTAACTTGGTCGACTCAATTGAGTCGATTCATCGAGTCACCGCTACTCGGCCGACTTGATCGGGCTTCACCGACCTCTATCACCATGAATCGGCTGGATCACCGGATTGACTCGCCAGAAGAGAAATTTGGGCAGAGTTCTGTTTATCTCAGGGCTTTCTCAGGCCAATTTCCAGGCCGATCTTTTGCTCCTTCTCTGTATCAATCACAATCCCTAACATACATCTATTTAGCACATTCATTCCATCAATCGCAACCCATTCGATTTCTCCATCCAAACCCTGAATCGACAGCAGCTCCAACTCATTTTCACTCCCCATTAGAGTTACTGGACCCATCTCTATTCACTTCCTCTCGAGTTCAACAAAAGAACATTAACTCGCTCTTCATTCCTCTCTGTTCAAAAGAGTAGGAGCATCTCGTTTATACTTCAATTCCTTCATCACGACTCAACTCGAGTCGACTTCATCTCCTCCTTCCAATCGATCTCGGATGCAACATCAACACCCATTAATCACAAGTACCTCCTTCATAAGTTCTTCAAAGAAGCGCCACCAACAACAACTCTCTAATCGATCTCTACTTTCAATTCATCACCAATCTTCTTCGACATCTTCAAACCTTCACCACACTCAATCGCACCCTAATAATTTCGGGTTTCAATCTGCTCAACCAACAAACCCATTAATCGAACCCAATAAACAGCCTCGCTTCTCGATTCAATTCTCGATCTCCTCTCACCGTGCTAACACTCTAACCCATTCATTCTCTCGTCTAATCTCTCTCGATCGAATCTGAGTTTAACCCTTTATTCATCATCATCTTGCCATCCTTCCCGCATCAAACTTCGGCTTGATTTCAACTTCCAATTGATCAACAAAGAATGAAGCAACAAGAAACCCTCGATTTCAATCGATCTCGGCAAAGAACTCTTCCTCGTCTTCTTGGTTGAACATCGACCACCATTTTCTCAATCTCTCGGCCTCGAGTGCGGCCCATTGTCTAGTTTTCAATAACGAGTTCGGGGAAAAAATGATTGAGAGATGGTTTCTCTCGATTTTAGGTTTAGGTTTATAAATTGGGTTCGGACTCGGGCATGGATCCTGCACGGTGTGGGTCTATGGGTTTGGGTTTCAACATCCATGGACATAACCCATCCATTTTACCAACTGATAACAAAGACTATGTTTGGATAAGGGCTACCCGGTTGGCAGCCCCTTAACTTGAACCTGTCCTTTCTTTAGTAATTTGAGTCACCTTTTAACCTTGACTTGGCTCCAGATAGTGTTCGCCCGTGAAATGACTTTTGCCCTTTTGGTTCAAATTGAGTGATTTCTTCTTCTTTTCTCCCGTGCGACTCCGGAGTACCTAATAACTCAAAAACACACGTAAAATACATAATTTACAAGAAAAATAGCAAAGAAAGCATAAACTACTAGATAGTAAATTAGGTGTATTCTACACCTATCAGCCCGCAACGATGCTTCATCCTCTAAAGGTTTGTTTTCTTTTTCTATTCTCCTATTTGTCTCTCTCTTTCGTCTTCTTTGCGTGCTGTCTGAGTCTCCGCGCCCTATCTTCAGCGGGCGTTACCAGAGAATTGGTGTGGCTTCGGAATGAGAGGACTCGGCAAGCTTCCCGGATCAGAGAATTAATGGACAAAATTAAAAGTGAAGCCGATAAATGGAATGCTCGAGCCGATGAGCATAATACCCTAGTAGCTAAGTGGCGAGAAAGGCGGACCCAAATGATTGATATGCAGAACAGTTACAACACCGATCGTCGTCAGTTTAACGATACCTTGTTATGGACTCGTGAGAACCTTCGTGTTGCACGTGAAAATTCTACTAGCTTGGAGGCTAAGGTAACACACTTGGAGGAAGAGTTACGCCAAGATCGTTCGTCCCATGACCCTGAAGTTAAGGATTATATACAGCGGCTTGTTCGGGAGAGGGACGATGCCAGAGCCGAGGCTCATGCCCTTAGTAATGCTTTAACCGCTTCTCGAGCCGATGTTGCTCGTTTAGTGGATTATGAGAAAGACCTCGAAGTTAACATGTATAGGCTTACTAAAGGCATAGAAGAAACGAATAATGAAGTCAACCATCTTCGTCATTTAGACTCCATGAAGCAGGTAGAGTTGGATGAGTGTCATTTTGCTCTTACAAATCTTCGGTTGGATTATAAGAAAATTTCATACGAGTACGATTTTCTTGACGACGCTCGAGACGCTGTAGTTAATGAGTATGAGATAGCTTCGGCTAGAGTCGAAGGTATACAGTTATTTGGTCGCGAACAGTTCTACGGTTCTAGTTTTCTAACCCAAATTTATCTTCTTTTTCAAAGCTCGAAGGACATCTTGACCTTGCAAATAAAAAACTTGAAAAGACTCAATCTTCCCAAGTACAACAGGAGGGCCAAATCAAGTATTATGAGAGCTTGGCTGGATCTCGGGACGCCGCAACAAAGGAAGCAGCCAAGGAAGTAACTCGATTGACGTCTTTGCTATCGCAGTCTGAGCTGAAAACCACCATGATTACATATAAGGCTCGTTGCCAGCTTGTCGAAGAGATTAATAAGACTCTGACCAGGATCGAGCAAAGTCTTCAGAAAGAGCATAGCATTGTCAAGAACTATCCTCGTCGGCATATGCCTGAACCCTTAACTTCTTCCTCTGGTCCTTCTTCGGGAGGAAGTGTTCCTTCGTTTCAAAAGGAAAGCCCTGCTGCTCACGTCAAGTCTTCCAAGGGGAAGTAGGAAGTGGTCTGTCATATTTGTTGTTATTCGCTGGTCTTTGTTGATTACTTGTCTTCGGACCCTTTTTTGGTATATTTTTTGTGTTTCTTGTCTTAATCTCTCGAACTTGTAATCAACTCTTATGCAATGGATTATCGTTTGTTTGGATATGTACAATTCTGATTTACCTGTATGATTAGTTTAATTGTTTTGTTTAGATAGTGAGTAAATCTTTGTTAAAACAAAACAAAAGACAAATTAAGTAATTGATAGTGTTTGGCGGTTATAACGAAGATATGCACCTTCGTTATTGGCCTTGGACCTGTCACCCCGCTGGCTAACCCTTGGCCAGAGGATTACCAAACGGTAGTGGTTGAAGCAACGTTCCCGGATATGTAATGCGTTATTGAACTATGTACATGCATTCATTCCGCTGAACCTTTGCCTTTTAGATTGGTTAGGTATCTCTTTCTGATGGATGCCTTCCCCATGGTCCTACACTTATAGACACTGATAGGGGAGTCCGGAGAGATTGTATATGGCTACTTTCCCCAACTGAAATTTTGCAAAAAGTTTGTTCGATTAATGATTCGAGGTTTTCTATTCCTCGTCCAGAGATAGAAACATGTCAAGCGGGTACGTTGTCTTCTTCTTCTGGTGCTCTTCACGCATATGCAGAACTGCGGTGCTTTTATGGATAGTATGGCTTGAGATATTTTGCATTCCACGGGTGTTTGAGGACTTCTCCTTTCAGGTTACGCAGATAATAAGATCCATTGCATGCGATGTCGTGTATAAAAAATGGTCCTCCCCATGTTGGTGCTAACTTGCCCCACTTTTTCTCTCGCTGGTATTGGAGTATAGTTCTCGGCACATATTTTCCTTCTACAAAATTTATAAGTTTAACCTTCTTGTTGTATTCCCTTGCTAGTTTTCGTTGGTAATTTTCCATCCTCTGTAGCGATGTTTCTCTTCTTTCCTCCAGATCATCGAGCCGCTCCAGTATCATATCCATTGTGAGGTTCTTTTCCCATGCTTCAGTCTTCGTGGTTGGCATGATGATTTCCGTTGGTATGACTGCTTCGGCTCCATAAGTAAGGAGGAATGTTAATTCTCCTGTAGCGGACCTTCGGGTTGTTCGGTATGCCCATAACACGTTATGTAGTTGTTCACACCACCGCCCCTTGTGTTCTTCCAGCTGATTCTTGAGGATAAGAGCCAGGGTCTTATTTGTGGCCTCGGCCTGTCCGTTGCTTTGAGGATAGATGTGGATTGATTTATTCTTCCTGATTTTGAAGGTATCGAAGAGCATGTTTATGTTCTTACCCTGCAGCTGTTTGCTATTGTCAGAGACAATCTCTGCAGGGATACCGAACCTGCAAATGATATTTTGGAAGATAAATATGAATACGTCTGAGTCACGGATTCTAGCTAGGGCCTTGGCTTCTACCCACTTGATGAAGTAATCTGTGGCTACAATCAAGAATCGTCTTTTCCCCGATCCTTCGATCAGGGGTCCGACGATATTTATGCCCCATTTTGAGAAAGGCCAAGGACTATCCACTGAATTTAGCTTCGTTGCAGGAGCATGGATTCTTTTAGAAAACCGCTGACACTCCTCACACCTCCTAGACATTCTCGCAGCATCTCGTATCATTTGTGGCCAATAATACCCCTGCATTTTTGCTTTATCTGATAGTGATCTCATCCCGCTATGGTTGCCTGCATCTCCATAGTGTATGTCTTTCAAAACCCGATGCCCTTCTTCTCTTGATAGGCAGCTTAACAGCGGTCCAAGGAAATACTTCTTGTATAAATTTCCGTCCCTAAGGTCATATCTCCCTGCCTTTGACTGCACCTTTCTAGCCTGTTTCAAATCCATAGGCAGCGTTCCTTCTTTGAGGAAGAGATGAATTTCGGTTCTCCAATCTTCTTCATTTTTGAAGTCTTCGTCTTCGTTTGCTCTTGTCATAATATCATCTTCGTGAAAGTCATCAACGATATCTTCCCCAACGTCATCATCAACAATATCCTCCCCCACATCGTCTTCACGATTTGTAGCGAGGGACTCCTGAGGAGTAACCGAGGGCTCGTATACTCTTGTTATCTTGATTGTTTTGACGCTTTCATCTTTCAACATGGATGATATGTATGTTAGGGAATCAGCGTGCCTGAGGTATTTTCTGCATAAATGCCGGAACTTGATGCTAGGTACTTGGGATGCAAGGCTTTGGACTAAAGTCATGTATACCGAGAGGGTCTCATCGTACACGTTGTACTCCAGGCTTATCTGTCGTATGACCAGCTGTGAATCACTCGTCAGGCGTACCTCGGTTATACCCATTTCGATTATTAAACGAAGAGCATGGACCACGGCTTCGTATTCGACGATGTTATTGGTATGCCCCTTGAATTCCAATCTTAGTGCATGCACGATCCTTTCTCCGTTGGGGGTAGTGATTACGATGCCTATGCCTGCCCCTTTGCTATTTCTTAATCCATCTACGAAAACTTCCCATCGTCTTTGGTTTGAAGGATCGAGGACATCGACTGGGTCTTTGCCTTGTTCCGCTTCTGGTACGCCCCTTACTTCCTCGTCGTTGTCCAAGGGTAGATCTGCTAAGAAATCCGCCAAGACTTGTGACTTCTGGAAATATTGGATTTCATGGATATGTTGAACTGATCGAGGTAAGTATTCCACTTTGCTATCCTTCCTACTTTCCCAGCGCTTTTGAGAATAGCCTCTAACGGTGCTTTGCATGGAACACGAATATAATGAGTCAAGAAATAAGTCCTTAGCTTTTGGGTTGCCCATACTAGTGCCAAGATGAGTTGTTCGATCTTTGTGTAATTTTTCTCCGCCTGGTTGAGAGTTTTACTGATGTAGTAAATTGGTTGCTCTAGCTTTGTGTTCGCCTTGACCAACACTGCACCGACTGCTTCCTATGTCGCCGCTATGTATAGGACCAGTACCTCGTCGGGATCGGGCTTTTGTAGGATCGGGATCGTAGCTAGATATTCTTTGATCTTTTGAAAAGCTTCTTCGTATTCATCGGTCCATTCAAACTTGGTTCCTTTTCTAAGGATATTGAAGAAATGTTTGCATTTATCCGATGACCCGGCGATGAATCTTCCCAGAGCCGCTAGTGATCCGTTGAGCTTTTGGACTTCTTTTAGGTTATTCGGGGATGGCATTTCCACGATGTCCTGGATCTTCGCAGGATCTACTTCGATGCCCCTCTTCGTTACTAGGTATCCAAGGAAATTCCCTGAGGTGACGCCGAATGTGCACTTTTACGGGTTCACTTTCATGTTGTGCTTCCTCATTACCTCAAAGATGTTCCTCGGGTCTTGATGGTGATCCTTGTGCAACTTTCTTTTGACAAGCATATCGTCGACATAGACTTCTAAAGTGCTCCCAATCCATGACTTGAAGATAGCATCAACCATTCTCTGGTATTTTGCCCCTGCATTTCGAAGTCCAAAGGGCATCCTTGTGTAACAATAGAGGCCATGCGGGTGTAGAATGATGTGTGTTGTTGATCTTCTTCTGCCAGTGCCACTTGGTGGTAACCAGAATATCCATCCATGAACGATAATTCTTCGTATCCTTCAACAGCTTCTACCAGTTAATCAATGCTCGAGAGCGGGTAGCTGTCCTTTGGACACGCCTTATTGAGGTTGGTGAAATCGATGCATATTCTTACCCCTCCATTTTTCTTGGGAACGATGACCATGTTCGATATCCATGTTGGTTATTTGACCTCCTTGATGAATCCTGCTTCTAGCAATTTACGGAGCTCCTTTTCGATTGCTTGGTGATACTCTGGTGCCACCTTTCGTACCTTCTGCCTGAAAGGTGTGGTGACTGGTTTTATACGAAGTTCGTGCTGGATTATATTCGGGTCGATTCCTGGCATGTATCCTAACTTCCACGCGAAGATATCTGCATATTCTATGAGTAACTTGACAAGAGCTAACTCTCTTTTTTTATCCATCAAGGTCCTTATTTTGATCATCTTCGGGTTTTCTTATGTCCCTATATTGATCTCCATCACAGGTTCTACGGATGCGAACGTAGGCTTTGTTTCCCCTAGGATAGGGACATTCTTTAATTGCTATTTGGTAGGTTCTTCGGCCTCCTTAGCTGTTGAGGTGCTTGCCTCGGTGTTTAGAACGATGCTTTCCATAATCAGACTTTTCCCTGAGATTTCTTCAAGATAAAGATCAATTGCTTTTTCCTTAGCAGCTTCTTTGTTTCGACTCTTTCGAGACTTCCGTTGCTCATCTTATTCGTTATTGAGCTGGTTTTGTAGAGCTTGGAACTCTCGGGCGGTAACCTGATCTCCCTTTATTTCCATTACCCCTTCGGGTGTTGGAAATCTAAGGTATTTATCATAGGTTGCTGCCACTCCTTTGAGTTTGTGCACCCATCTTCGACCGATGATGGAGTTATAGGGGGGAGGTGCGTCCACTACGCTGAATCGAGTATCTACCTTCATCGGCCCCGCGTCCACTTGCAAGACAATATCACCTAACGACTTTGTTGGTGCCCCATTGAATCCATAGATGGTATAGTACGAAGACACCAGTTGTTCATCATTGAGCTCCATTCGTTTGAATGTATCATAGAACAGAACATTTACCGAGCTTCCTCCGTCGATGAGGATCTTCTTGATATTGCAGCCTGCTACTGGTAGTGTTAGGACCAAAGGATCATTGTGATCTTCCATGTCTTCCTCGACATCCTCAGCCTCGAAAGTCATTGGTGTGTTCATCCACTGCTCGTGGTCATCAACTTCTACTCCATCGATTTTGTATAGTTCGCAGTAGTCCTCGAATTGTTTCCTCAGCATTTTTCCGATCTGAGCCATCAGCGAGGGTCTAGTAGCTTCGGAACAGGAGATGGTATTGAGTGCTAGGTTTCCCTCGGGTAGCTGAACTTGTTTGCTTCGTTTGGCCCTGTCTTCGGTGCCTGCCTTCTGTATGTATTGCTTGAGGTCTCCTGCGTCAATGAGCTTTTGGATCGTGATTTTGAGATTTTTGCATTTCTCGGTCTGGTGCCCGTTGAAGCAATGATACTCGCATTAATCTCTAGACTTCTCGGTCCTCGGATATTGCTTCCCTTTGGACCATGGCCACTCCATGTTTTCCCGATCCTTGATCTCTCTCAGGATACGTGTGTAATTTGTGTTCAGCTTCATGTAAACTTGGTCTTCGAACTTCCGGTCATTACTTCGATGATCATCCCTTCGTCTTCTCCTATCTTCACTAGGTCGTTCGGCAGAACCGCCCCTTTTGGAATCGCTGGCTTGAATTAGTTCGATGAGGTCTTTGAGTCTGGGCTCTGGGATTTTCCCGCTGGATTTCTTCTAACCTGGCATGCTTTTTGATGATTACTCAAAGATCTCCTTCGGTCGTCGGAACACTTCCATGAATCTCGACAAATAATAGGCTCATTCTATCTAACCCCCACTTGTAGCAGTTTTGTGCCATCTGTCAGTATATTATCGGGTTGTCTCTTTGTAGGCGATTGCCAATGAGAATAGTTTTTCCATTCCTGCGTTTACAGCCTTGTTGTACATGTAAGTCCCTAAGAACTTCTCAGTAAGTTGGTCGTAGGAGTCGATAGAGTTGGGGGGAAGGTTGTCGAACCAGGATAGGGCCGTTCCTTTCAACTTGAAGGGAAATATCTGCAGAGGATTACGTCATCCTGATCCCATCGTGCCAGCATACGGTTGTAGTAACGAAGATGGGCCGCCGGATCGCTGGATCCATCGTAACACTCGAATGCTGGGATATTGCACTTCCGAGGAATGAGAGCTCTAGCTAAACGCGGAACCAGCGGGGTGGTGTTGGCTTCTCTCATCACCTCTTCTAATCTTCCTCCCCCTTGTTTTGCTTTCAACTGCTTGATCTCTGCCATTATTTCTGGCCGAAGATCCTCCATTGCCCGATGGTTATCATCGTTGGTTGAGTTTCGCCTTGGTCTTTGGTCTTCGCTGTCAAAATAGTCCGAATCTTCTAGAACATAATCTGGATCGCTGGATGCTTTCCCTCTGGCTACTCTTCGATTCAACGGCTCGGGATTTGCTGCATTTGTCACGACCATTCTTCGGTCCTGATTCGGCTCAGGTGCTTTAGAGTTAGCTTCGTGCAGGGATTCGTTATGCTGGTGAGTTGGTCCTAAGCTTTGGGCGATCTTATCTCTGAGCTCTTGGTTTTCTCGGGCCAGCAATGCTACCGTCTCTGTGTACACCCTTTGGCTCCTATTTAGCTCCTCAAGCTCTGCCATCAGCTGGGGGAATGATTTGATCCTTGATTTGGGGTACCGAGCCGTCCATGTCTCCCAAGGGCCATGGTATGATCTTCATCTACCGTTTGTATTAGGGGGATAGGAGGTTCGATATTTCTATCTGTAGCTCCTCATGCGGGGGTAAGGGTTGGTTTCTTGTCAGCAACGGTTGGGCTATTGGCAGAGGATGGTTCTGCTCGTTCGTTGGTGGCTTCCCGAAGGCTGGCTGCGGTATTGACGATTCCGCAAATCCTTCCCGTTGCTCAAGGGAGCGGGTAGCTGCTACGGATTTCACGGCGTCGGCCTTGGCTGCATCGGATTTTGCTGCCGCTGCTTTGGCTGCGTCGGCTTTTGCTGCTATTTCCTTGAGAGTTGCCGCTACTACATCGTTTGTATTTGACAGTGAGGTGATTTCCCCCGCATATGTCTTCTGGTTCGTTGCTTTCGGCTTTTCACCCTTCTGCTTGCTGTGTGTCATGACTGGTGTTGTCCTTGGTGTGTCTTTGGATGACGCTTTGGCTTTTCCTGCATCCTTCGCGTTTTCCATCTTTGCTTTCTTCGCCTGCACAGTTTAAACATCATTGATAGGTGTAGAATACACCGTATTTAATATCTAGTATTTATGCTTTCTTTGCGAGTTTTCTTGTAAATTATGTATCTTATGTGTGCTTTTGAGTTTATTAGGTGCAATGGAGTCATTTGGAGCAAAAAGACCAATTGGAACTCGTTCAAATACAAGATTTCTACTTTTCATTGTGTAGAGGACGAGAAGATGAAGACAATGCCGAAAGAATGGAGTCATTCCGAGTTCGTATGAAGAAGTTATGAGCAAAATGAGAATCGGAAAGAAAAGGGCAAGATGGTCATTTTAGTGGTGAATGCTATTGGCACCCGAATACAAGTTAAGGGGCAGTCATTCCGTTAAGGGGTTGCCACTTTCAAAGGAGCTGCTAAAGGCAGTTAGGCCATTTACTAGGGGGAAGCTAGAAATCAAATAGTGCTAACAGATACTTGTCATTTTACTAGGGGCACCTTCGTCTTCTTCCCTAATTTAACAGATACTCGATGGAGGTTTGGTTTGCGTGAACGCTGGTGATAGTGGCTAGACGGAGGCAAAGGTTGTGGTGATTCTCGTTATGATGGAGCTTAAGAGGAGGTTGCCGTGAGTGTTGGACGTTGGAGGGAGCTACACCGCATAATGGTAATGGGGTTCGAAGTCAGTGAGACGCAAGTAACTGATGATGATGCTAGTGTTCGTGATGATTTCGATGTTGTTGGTAATGACTAAGATGGTGATGGAGTTCAGCTCGAGATGAAAATACAGAGAGCGCTCGAAGAACAACGTGGAAGAAAGAACGACAGTTGACGATGAGAGTAATAACATAGAAGATGAAGATGGTGAGAATCGAGCTCGAGTTGAAACAGTGGTGTTGATGACGCTGAGAGGATGTAGAGAAATATAGAGGGGCATGACAGTGACAATGATCATCGGCGAGAGATGCAGAGAAGGTGGAGTCTCAATGAACGCTGTTGTGCTTTCGATGAAGTGATGATGGTACTCGGTAATGGTGGTTGTTTGTTTATCAGAGATGATGAGATGCTGCTGTGACGATGAGCACTCGAGTTGGAATGGGTTGTTGTCGGTGACGATATTGATCGTGATGATTCTGGCACGAATGGAAGAAGCTTGTGTTTGATCTTGGCAGTAACGAAACAGAGAGGAAGAAAGGTCCGCTGCCATTTCTGAGCTTGGTGATGGGCAATGATGATGAGGAGATAGCTTGGTGGTGTTGCTGCCAGTAATGGAAATTGAAGATAATGGTTCTCGAGTCTGTGGTGGAGATAAAGAGAAGAGGAAGCTCGAATTGTTGGCTGGTATTCTGAAACAAGGAGAAGTCAGGGGAAAGAAAACGCGTCTCAGTTTTGGAACAAGACTTGAGAGCGACAAAACAGAGACAAAGGGGTGAGTTTCATGATCGAGAATTCAGTCGGGGGAAGATAAGTGTTGCCGGTGGACGAATTTGAGAAGAACTGGGAATAGGTAAAGAAAGAGTTATCTCTTGGAATATTTCCTAACGCGTAGAAGATAAAAACGGGAATCCGGTACAGCTTTGTACGTGGAGTTGTATGTATAATCCGTGTTAGAAGATGACACGTTGATTTAATAAAAGACCCCACTGAAGATCCGACCAATCATAAGCCATGTTTGTCCTGCTACGACGCTCCTTGTTACACCGAGTCATCAGCATCTGTTTTAATTCCATACGCACCGAAACACTGTTGACGACTAAGATTGTTATCAAATAAGGAAATTCAGGAGAACTATGGTCGGTGCGAAAGCCTATATAAGACCAAGTAGCCGAGCATCAGAAAAGAAAAATTTTGGTGGAGAAACCATATATCTCCATGAGGGAGACTTCTACTTTTGTCTAGGGTTTCACATGATAGTTTTCTTCTATGCTTTCTATGATGATTTCCAAAAACACAAGTAACTAAGTTTTTATTATTGGTTGAAGATGTAGTTGGATTTTGCAACCAAGTTATGATTTTTATGAATTAGTTTTCTCTCAATATTATCGTTTGATTTCTACGGGTTATAATAATTGCATGATTAACGTATTGCAATATGATTGAATGTTTGTTTAGTTAAGTCTAGAATTGATTAAACTCACATCCATATCTATAGCTATTTTAGGGTTTTCATCGAGCGATAACCTTGAATACGAGTAGCATGATATGATTCTAGGTTGTAGTGATACATCCTCGTAGTCATATGTAGAAATTGACCTTTGTTCGAATTGTTTGCGCAATGTATTTCAATTGCATTGATTAGCCTATTTCTGAAACTTAATGCTCCTAGGAATTGAACTTAATTAGCGCAAGGCGTTAGGTTATTCTTTAGGTAGAATTCACATACGCAGCTCTAATGTGTGTGTTGATGAATTAGGAAATTACGGAGTATTCTTGCAATAAGGTATTCTATGGCTTTTGATGATAGCGAGATTAAATACGAATTCTATTCATATATTCATAAACTTGTTTACAATTGAAGATGAAACCTTTATCCAATATTTTCACATCCTTGATTTGCGTACTTTGTTTGCTTTTCGTTTATTTTTATTTACACAATCACAAAACTACCGGTGTTATTTATAGGGAACCATAACAATTTGACAACCTAGACCTCTCTGTGGGATCGATCCTTTCTTGCCCTTGCTATATTTATATTTTGAGTAGTAAGAAAGTGTAATTTATTTTTGACGCTTACGACCGCGATCAATCATCGAAAATCCAATACCCATGGGGATTCTGTTAGTTAATCCAAGCGCGTAGACCAAAAGTATGACTCATAGATCTGAGTACGAAAATTTGGAGAGACAGATCCAATAATTGAAAACATGGATCTACTCATAGATCTGAGAAATTATTTCATGGGATGATCGTTTAAAATGAAAAACATGGAAATTTCTAAGAAGAACACAAAACCTAAAATTTTAAACATGGAAGGTATGCAACATTCTAAAGAAAGCACAGATCTGTAAAATTCGTCTTAGGAAAACGTAGAAAACTTCAGAAAATGCACAGATCTGTGGGTTTTGTGCCTCGAAAGCATAAATGACTTTTTAAGAGAAGCATAAATCTACAGGAAAATTGGTTTTAAATCATCCATGAATAATAAACTTTAAAACATACGCAGAAAAATAATTTTAAAAAATTGATTTCGTAGGTTAGCTTAAATCCGAACACTATCATTTAGATGATAGCACGGAGAGCTAGAAAATAGGCAATCACAGGATAAGATAAATCTTTTACCGCGACAGAGTCCCTGTTTCTAGCGCTAGATTGTGAACACATAAATCACGAAGGCATCCATATGTTCACAAACAATATTTGCATTCATTCATACAACAAAGGAAAAGAAATCTTAAGTAAGCTATGTTGAGATGACTCATCGACTCGAGCCTTTCGGGCTCGTCCTTGTCTAGTCATAGAGAAGTATTCTAGTGATGCGTACGATCGAAATGTGTAAAGTATCAATGTGAATAATAAGAACAAAAAGTAAAGTGCTTAATATAAATGAGACAATGATTTACGTGGTTCAGCACTAAGGCCTACGTCCATGGGGGTAGTCGCTTCACTATGTATTTGAGGGGATACACTAATAGTCCCTATTTCTAGCACCAGATTGTGAACACATAAATCACGAAGGCATCCATATGTTCACAAACAATGTTCACATTCATTCATACACTCGTAAAGGAGAATAAATCTTAAGTAAGCTATGTTGAAACGATGAATCATCGACTCAGAGCCTTCGGGCTCGTCCTTGTCTAGTCATAGAGAAGTATTTTAGTGATGCGTACGATCAAAATGTGTAAAGTATCAACGTGAAAAATAAGAACAAAAAGTAAAGTTCTTAATATAAATGAGACAATGATTTACGTGGTTCATCACTAAGGCCTACATCCACGGGGGTAGTCGCTTCAATATGTATTTGAGGGGATACACTGATAGTCCGATGACTTTGGAGTGAATAACGAAGATAAAAGGGGAGAGGAAGATTACACACCTACTTACTCTTATAATTACTCTCTTTTATTCACTCTCTAACCCTGAATTGGTCGACCCCCTCTCTCTCAGTGGAGAGGGGTATTTATAGGGATAATACATGGGGTCCACTATTAAAGACAGTTGCAACCTTATCTCCTCGATCTTGGCGCCGATCCCGCTGCTATCTTCGTCTTCTACCGAAGGCTCCAACGGTTATGTATGGTTTACGAAGAATCACCTCCTTCTATTCCACATATTTGTTGACACGTACCCTATGCCTAGGGCATTTAATGCGGGTGGTTGGGACAGTCTGCGCGCGTCAGATAGATGTCTGGTGCCCCTGTCACATCTTCGCCAGCGCGGCTAACCCCCACCGTTGATCTTGGATCTACCTCGAGATGGAATAAAGCGGGTCCTTGGGTGCTCTCCAGTACTCCGTGTTGACTTGTTCTTTCAGTGCTCCTCGGTTCTTAGTCGTTGGATCAACATGTTGATGGACAGATGTAGATGACAGATGCCCCTTGGGTGTTGGGACGTGGCATCGTATCTTGATGTCTCAAGGCTGCGTGTCTTCCACGTGTACATATTTCAACACATGGCAGAAGATGGATTATGTGTATACACTAAGGTTACCAATTTGGTTTACGTAGCCACCGTGAAATTTCCGCCCTAATGCATGTGGTAATGAGAATTATTTAGTTTTATAACGATTAGGTAGTCTCCAGTAAATTTTGGTAACGTGAAAATATCTGAGGAACTCATATTTGCATCCTCTTTTTTTATAAACTCATCAATAAGATGATATATATATCTAGCCCAAAATATATGAAATGTACGTTTAGGATTAGTAGTTTTAAATTGAATCTAGATATTTAAATATTCAGGATTAATTTAACCTTTATCCATTACGTAATAATGATAAAAAAATTTCTTTTTAAAAAGGTCAAATAACCATGGGCGTATTTGTGGGCGTAATTTGCGCCCTTAGTTATATTTCCATAGTTCTCGCCCATTATAAATGGTTACTCACTGACTAATATGGATTGGATAAGGATAATCAAGATTTGTCGTAGCATGCAACTATGCATTAACATTAATCAAAAATATCCATTATGTGTCATGTAATGTCCTACTTGATCCCACCAACGGTACTCATAGAGCTTCTTGATCCCATAGAAGTCTTTAAACGAGCGGTCGTAAGAGATTTCGCATAATTAGGGTAATTTCCTCTCCGGATACACGACTCCACCAGAAACAACACAAGTGTAGTTTGTCTGGCTCTTAGGATAGTTTTCAATAAATTCAAACTCAAGTATTTATTGACCAAGGTTGTTTGGACAACAAGGAAATTCCAAAACCGAAAATATTCTCAAGATATGCAATAAGTACCTAATTTCGGTTTCCTATTTCCAACTATTATCCGATCTGTAATTCCGAAATCTATTATTAGAAAATATATGATATTAGTTTAGCACTTAACTAATATAACTTTCCAAGAGTCATGTTTTGATTTGCTAGAAAATCAAAAGCATATAATCGAAATTTCTTAATTAAAAGATTCTCAATGTTTCGGATTGGGATCACCTTGAGTATCTAGGAATATATTTGGACAATAAAAAATAAGATTTGTATTCATGTCCAAATTATGTCGACATCTGGAACTTTCCTAATAAGTAAACCCTAATTCCAAAAAGTAAAGTATTTATCAAAAGAACAAAAATGGCACACAAATTTGAAGAGTAACATTAAGTTATTGGCATTTACATATGTTTAGCAACATAAAGATGCTAAACAAGAAGAAGAAATGAACTACATCACAAGTTTACGGTACCAGATACAAGTTGTGCATCACCAGTTTATCCCAAGATATTTGACACAGATCGACACCAATTCTGAGCCGATAATTCTACTTTCAAGACCCCCTTTGTTCTAGCGAGATGGATGGTTTCTCGACTGTAACAACTCTAATTTTATGGAGATTACTCCGAGGTTTTATTCAAGTACCTAACAAGTGTTAGAAGCGGGAGTCTAACAACCACACCCAATAATTCGTTTAGGCAATCTGTATGGACTAACTCCAATATACTTCCAAGAGAATCAACTAGACAAATGACTCAATCAAGGAAAATACATCCAAGAGTTTTATCTCTTTTTCTCAATGTAATCGAGAAATCAAATAGATAGAAATCAGAGCCTCGATTAATATGAGAAACAACTTGAACGGTACCAAAGACCAATGTTCAAGTGTCAATTAGATTATATCAACAATCAAAGGTTGGATTATATAATTCATTGAACTACGCACAACCTGTGATATTTCAATTATATAGAAAATATAATGCGGAAAAGAAATAACACAGACGCCAGAAATTTTGTTAACGAGGAAACCACAAATGCAGAAATACCCCGGGACCAAGTCCAGATTTGAACACCACACTGTATTAAGCCGCTACAGATTCTAGCCTACTACAAGTTAACTTCGTACTAGAATGTAGTTAAGCCCTAACCAATCTCACATTAATTAAGGTACAATCGCGTTCCTTACGCCTTTGAATCCCAGCAGGACTCTATGAATTTGATTCCCTTAGCTGATCTCACCCAAAACTAAGATTTTCTACGACCCAAAGTCGAAGACTTGATAAACAAATCTGTTTCACACGGAAAAGTATATAGATGAATCTGTCTCCCACAGAAGTACCTACGAGTTTTTGTTCTGTCTTTTGATAAATCAAGGTGAACAGAAACCAATTGATACACCGGACTTATATTTCCGAAGAACAACCTAGTAATATCAATCACCTCACAATATTCTTAACCGTATGGTTGCGGAATAGATATTGTGGAATCACAAACGATGAGATGAAGATGTTTGTGACTACTTTTTATCTTACCTATCGGATATTGAATCTCGAGCAAATCTTAGAGAAGATAGTACTCAATACGATAGAACAAAGTAATATCAAAACACGCAACTACGAGAAAATAGTTGGGTCCAAGCTTCAATCCCAATGAAGTCTTTAAGTCGTTAACCTATAATGGTTTTAGAAAATTCTAGGTTAAAGGAGAATCGACTCTAGTCGCAACTAGTATTACACATGAGGTGTGGGGATTAGGTTTCCCAGTTGCTAGATTTCTCCCTTATATAGTCTTCAAATCAGGGTTTGCAATCAATGTTACCTTGGTAACAAATCATTCAAATTCAATGTTAGATGAAAACCTGATTAGATTCAAGCTAATATATTTCAACCGTTAGATTGTCTTAGCTTTTTACACACAAATGAAATGTACCTTCATTTAGATATGGGTAACCGTACCTAAACATGTACACTAAGTTGGCTCAACAATAGTTAACCGAAGTTACCCATATGAACACTTTCATATCAACCTTGTTCATCTTAATCACAACTAGTTCGAATGACTCAAACAAAACTAGTTATAGAGTTGTTCAATTGTTTATATTCTCATAGAAGTATACAAGACACAACTGAAGCAAAATCGATTTTGATTCACTCGAATCAATTCATGAACATTATAGCCATAATTTGTAAAGATTGCTTTCCTTATTATATAAATGTATTTGTTCACGAATAAACCGATTTTAGAACTTAACCCACTCGTGTATGCATATGGGTAAGCATACCTAGAGTTCCCGGACCTGGTCTGCTTCTCCAAGATACAAACGTATACGCATACTTTCATTCACGAACAACATTAGTTGAACTCAGTATGCATACGGGTATGCATACTATTGTTCTCGGACTTCAACTGTTGAATTAGTACGCATACGGGTATGCATACTAAATTCCGGACTTGGAATATATCTACAACAGTTAGCATACAAGTATGCATACTGTGCTATATCCAATCAATGGTTAATTGTTCTAAATTCCATTTTAATAATTAAAATATTATTAGAAGACGGGAATAGCTGTCTCACACAAACTATTAGCTTGAAAGCAATTTTCAAGTGATCAATACGAAATATTCCGAGTCTACATCAAATGACGGTCTCACACAAATCATGTAAGATGTTACCAGGCGATTTTCACAAGATCATCTTTTGACTTTCGTCAAGAATAAAAGATGAACTTGGTTAAAGCGAAAGCTTACCAATACATATTTTGAGAAATATGTAAGCTTAGTTAAACTCATCTCGAAATATCAAATGTGTATAAAGTAAAGTCTATATAGCTATACGACTTTTGTCTCAATAGGAGATAGAATATAAATAGACTTTTGAGTGATAGATGAGTTCAAGTCTCTACATACCTTTTATTGATGGTTCCACAAGCTCCTTAGTAGTTCTTCGTCTACAATCGATGAACGCCGTGAATTCTAAAGCTCAACTACACATTCTATCCTAATTCGAGACATGGCTATAAGTAGACTAGAAATCAAGACTTATAGTTTTGGCAACTAAACTTGACAAACAAGCTTGAGATAGCCACGCTTATAGTTCGACCGAGCAAAGGCTTCTAACAAGAACTATCCGACAAAAGATAATCCGACCTAGATTCACGAATTCCTAGGTGCACTCTTTAAGTCATAACCTAGAATACATTTCACCAAGAACCTAGGTTATAAATGACGACTCCGACTTAGCAACTAGGATACAAGAAGTGCCATGTATTAAGAAATCTTGTTGCAAGAGTCTCTCTATTTATAGATTTTCAAGGCTCTATGTAGTTTTGAGTTCAAGCTAAGATAACTTGAGATCCAAGTAAACACTTTCTCAGTTTAGATGAAATTCTTATTAGGAATTCATGTTATATGTGAGAAGTCCTCCTTGAAATTACACAGAAGAATATATACTATGGTCCAGGATTTTGGAACCGTGTACAATGATAGTTTGTGTTGGAAATATGCCTTATGAACTTATAAGCATAATTGATTTTCATTAACACTCATGATTTAAACCATGATTCAAAAACAAAGTGATTTAGTGAACAAAGTTGTCTTAGAAGTGTTTATGAGAGTTTTAACGATGCTAAACATGTTTGGAAAATAATTCCTGAGATTCTGATTATTCAAGATTGGGTAGGTATGCATACCCATACCGGGTATGCATACCTATGGGCAGTCCGCGAACTCAGGCTATGTATACCCTTAGCTATCGCAAACTCAGTTTCCAAGGGTACGCGTACTGGGTATGCATACTTCTCTCATTACGGAACTCAAAACTATGAGATACGCATAGTTATCCTATTAAAGAATTCATACCACTGTGGTACGCTTTTACACGGTATACGTACTTATCCAAGATCCAAAATTCCGTATGTTCTAAAAAAACTCTCTTTAAGTAATTCAAACATTCTCAACGGCCATTGATAATAAATATCTATCAACATCTTGAGTTTCTTCTCCGATTTAATAATTTCTAACTATGACTACAACCAAAGACCTAATGATGATCAGATTAGAGTTATGAATGATCATATTCAAAGTCTCAAAACTCTATCTCTCAACGAGGAAGAGGAGAAACCAAATCAAATAAATGCTTGGCTGCCAATTATCCGATTGAAATAAGTTCTCTAGTTTGTAGATTTCCATGGAATAATATTGTTTCAATTTTGATTCCTCATCTTCAAGGACTAGTCAATATTTTTTTTCGGATAATCTTGTTGTTTACCAAAGGTCAACAAATATGCTTTTAAAATTTATCTAAGATTTCTCATTATTCTCAAAGTTTTCATGAGCATAACATACATTTTGTTCTTATTATGCTTATAGTTTTCACGAGCATAACATACGATCTTCAATAAGTAGTAGTTTATCATATTAGTTATTGGTGTCTTTTGCATTCATTTTGTGGCATATCATGTCACATTAAGATATGATATTATCTTCATATCATAAAATGATATTCTTTATTTTTGCATTGAAAATATAATCTTTGCAATCATTTTAAATATTCACATGTTTCCAAAATGATCATATTTCAGCCCCAAAAATGATCTATCATTTCCCACTTCTCTTTTTAGAGTCCATCATCTGTTTCAAGTTGATGGTATGATGTCCAATCGTGTCCTGTTTTGTAATCGACAATGCAAGCATATTAAAGTCATTTCACTCGCTCGAGCCAATAAGGCCATCAACTCATTTTTTTCAATACAACCCGAATACCCTATATATGTTGTACCAAAGAAGATCTTGTTGCTTCATTACTTGTTAAATTTTGTTCAATTGCGGATGTGGGTGAACTCTGAAGATCGGATGACCATGTTTGATAATTGAAGCTATAACAAGATTCTACTTGAAGTTCATGTTATAAAGTTATTTCCATGAGATTGTGCAAGTTGAACACTTCAAAAAAAAGTTTGTGTCCATCTTGAGGGGGTGTATTGGAGATATAACATCATCTTTAATAGTGGCAAATACAATTCCATTGAAAACCAGTAAGAGTATGAAGTATAGATGCATAGCTAAGATGACTACATGCTTAGTTATAATGAGTAATGTATGGGAGATCAGCACGTTTGTGCAAGAAAAAATTCATTTTGCAAGCTTATTCGTCATATCAAATCACATCGAAAACAACAACTTTATGTTTTGGGTGAAATAGTCACAAAGACGATTAAGAGCTATGATGTACTGCAAGGTGCTGGTGGTGACCATGAAGAAATGATTGTTTTCAAAAGGATAGTAGAAATTATATCCAAGAAGTACGGCGTAATAGACGCGGTGTAGGAGATTCTCCTGCAGTTATGAAATATTTTGCCAAGATGATTAAAAAGATCCAAGTTTACTTTGATGTTGGAGTGGATGAAGAAAATCACTTGAAGAATATATTTTGGGGCCAATGGGAAGAGAAAAGAAGTTGATAAGGAATTTGGTGAAGTTGTAATGTTCGACATAACATACTTGAGAGACACTTATGATATGTCATTTGATCATTTTGTTGGGGTAAATTACCATGGGCAATCAATTTTGTTTGGAGGCTTGCTCGCAAGTGAAAATGGGAAACTTTTTGTGAAAATGAGAGGTACCAAGCACACAACCAACTTTTTCGTTCGGCAACCTGTATGGACAAAACCCAATAAATTTGCAAGTGGATCTAAACAAAGATCCTTAAACAATATGTATGTATAATTTTTCTCTTTTGATTCTACAATCAATACATCTAGACTTAAGAGTCGGTGAACCTAAATGTGTAGAAGAGTTCTTGGAAAATCTCATAAATCGATATCCAAGATCAATCTAGTCATATCCAAATAAAGAGGATCTGAATTCTAAAACGTATGAAACTTGTAATATATCTTTCAAGATACGAACTCAACGAGAATGAGTCTTATTTTTTATCTCAAATAATAAGGACTTAAACTATTTAGATCAATTACGTACTACTTGTGTTATTCCTATAATAAAGATAAAACAATATAATGCGGAAAAGGAAAAACAGAAGACACCCAATATTTTTTTAACGGGAAAACCGCACCTGTAGAAAAATCTTGAGACATCGTTCTGCTTTGGACACCAAACTGTATTAAGCCCCTGATAGACGCATTTATGTGTCTATTTTGATCTCAATTATCTATTTTGTTAGTGCTCATTTTGTACTTATTTTGGTTTTTTATATTTTTGTAGGTGTTTTTGGAGAAATAAGCTCCTATGGAGAAATTGGCTCGAAAAGTGGCATTTGGACCTCCAGAGGAAATTAGTAAAGGCACCCCGAAAGTATGTTGGAAGCACCCCGGAGAAGCGTCGAAGACATCCCAGAAAAATGTTATTGGCACCCAGAGGACAAATGCTAAAGGGACCCAGCAGTGGATAAGGGGTAATCAAATTACTAAGGGGCACACAAATTGCTATTCGCACCCCCATCATAGGATAAGGGGCACCTTTCTTCTCAAATTCAAATTGATATTTTTAGCGGGAAAATCAAACTATCAGCTGCGTAACTTTCTGTTCAAATTTGAGGGAAAATTTAGAGAGATTCAATGGTGGGATTGTGTTGGGATGGACTTGTTAGAGCAAAACAGGCCTGGTATAAGCGTTTCAATCAATCAAATTGGGCCATATCATCAATTGGGAAGAGACAGGGAATTGGATAGTGTCTCGGGTTTTCAGTATTTTACAGGGAAGGATCTGCAGCGAGATTTAGTCAGATATTTTGTTGGACTTCGATTTGGAATGGCCTGTTACATCGAAACAAAGCTTGGTAGGTGTTTAAATGCAAAGAAAAAGGGGCCTTACACGAGATTTCCTAAAACAGAAAGATGGAAAGTATCGGATTATTTCTTTGGTTTTGTTCTATTTGGAAGTTACGCATGGATGAGGAAAGATATTCCGTAGGATTTGCTCTATCAGGAAGGTTTAGATAAATTAGGTAAATATAGACGCGTAAATCAGAATCCCAAAGAGAATAAATTCCGTGACTTGGCCGTTAAGAAGGGGAACAAATATTGGAAGATTTTGGGAGATTAAATCGACATGTGGGTGTATAAAAAGGTTTAGAGAGCACCAGAAAAGGGGGTCGAGACTTTGGGGGTTGATGCGGAGGATTGGGAGCAGTTACAGAGCATAAATCAAAAGTTGCAGAAAGTCAAGCTTCACTGATGTCAGCCAAGAACACGAAGAACATTGGACGAACTGCAATGCGATCGCAGAGGCAATCGTATTCAAACAAGACAAAAGAATTATCGTTTAAAAGGCGTCTTATTTCTTCAGAATACCGTTTGTAACGCCTCTTCAGCGTTGCAAACTGCCTGAGTTATTAGCTTTCTCTTGTTTTTCACACGTTTGAGCTATGAACACCTATTTTGAGCACGTGAATAATATGAGGAGCTAAACCCCAACACTGGGACAATGGAGGAAGCCATTCTTTACGCATGTGGTAATTATAATTAATTCTTTTATGACTTTTGCACTATTATAAATTGATTTATGATTTTTCTTGATTATTTGTGATTTTGTCTGATGACGTATGCTTAGACTTAGAGCTTTTGATGCATCATGCTTATTATTTACATCTAATACTTTATAAAATCTATTTTTGGCAAAGAAAGAGTCAATATCTTATAAGCTATAATTGTCTAGAATTAATAGTTGAACCACATGAATATAAGAATTGGTGAAATCCTGAGTCTCAGTCTCTCGATATTTTGTGACAATCTTGTGAATATATTTTCTTTGTTTTTAGTATTTTCTTAAATCAAACCTTTACAAGCCCGAGTTGAACGAATCTTTACTACCACTTTACAAACAACTTTAAAAATCACATCAGCCGCTACAAATACTAGCCTACTATCAGACTTCAAACTTGAATGTAGTTGAGACCGAATTATCTCTCCAAGCAATTTAGCTACAATCGTGTTAATTACATCTCTTGAACCTCGCAAGGTTCTACGCAATTGATTCTTTTAACTGACATCCTTTACAGCCTAATAGTTGTTTCAACCTAAGTGAAGACTTTTGATACAAATCTGCCTCAAACAAATAAGCCTATTTGATTGTTCCTTTGATTTTTCAATCTAGGTTTGGAATTCTCGCATACGGTATACAAAGTCTAGCAATCCTCAAAAATCCGGAACACTTACACTCGGTTAGCTGAGAAGCCTAGATTACGAAACACCTTTCAAGTATAATCCAAACAAATCAAAAAAGAGTTTAATTATCTATCTAGAGAAAACACAAAGTTTGAGACGAAGAGCATTTTGTGATTTCTAACTATCTCTTTCCAGATCAGAGATTGCTAAAACCTCAAATATCAATAAGATTAAGACTTGGATACAAGAACTATTAGGTTAAAGATAGCAAGACCGACCTTCACGCCCTAAATAAAGTCTTCAAATTTGTAACCTAAAATATAGTTCGATGAAGAACCTAGGTTATATAGGTCGACTCTAGATTAGCAACTAGGACACAAGAGTGCCAAGGATTCGGAAATCATGTTGCAAGAGTCTTTTTATTTATAAATTTTCAAGGCTCTAGGCAACTTCGAATCAAGATAAGATAACTTGAAATCCAAGCAAACACTTTCTCAGTTTAGAAGAAATTCTTATTAGGAATTCATGTACGATTATGAGAAGTCCCCTTTAAATTACACAAAATAATATACACTATGGTCCAAGGTTCAGAACCTTGTATAATGATACTTCATGTTGGAAAGTATGCCTTTGAACTTACAAGCATAAGTGGTATTCAATAACACTCAAGACTTAAACCATGATTCAAAAACATATAGTGATTTAGTGAACAAAGTTGTCTTAGAAGTGTTTATGAGAGTTATAGAAAAGCTAAACATGTTGAAAGATAGTTCGTGAGCTTTTTCTTAAATCAGATTGGGGTAGGCGTGCACCGTGTATGCATACCTATGGAAATCTCGCGAACTCAGGCTCCAAGGGTACGCATACCATGTATGCATACCTCGGATATTTGCAAACTCATATCCCAGTGGTACGCGTACCTCCCCCTCGTTCCGGAACTATGATCAACAGGGTACGAGTACTGGGTATTCGAACCTACCCTGTTTCCAAAATTCATAATGTTCAGAAATTTCTCTTTAAACAATTCGAAACATTCCCAATGACATAGATAATTAATACTATTGTTTGTAAAGTTTCCAAATGATAAACTTGAAACATAATTTGTTTATGAAAAGTAAGTTATTTTAACCAAGATTGTTAAGGATCTAAGAACATCCACTGCTTGAATCATATTTCAAGAGATTTATCAAGACAAGCTTGAATCGAAATTTTATCTTTGCAATATTAAATCTACTAAAACCATAAGACATGGTCTCATAAGATAGAATGGTAAATGACGTGAGCAAATAGGATGGTTCGGTATTTACATACCTCTTTGTTGATGAAGTTCTCTAAATGTTTTTGTTTTTTCTTCAATCTTCAATCTTCGAGGGTTAATTCCGTGATATTTGATACTCAACTACCATACACTAATACTAATCCGAGACTTGACTTTAGTATACCATAAATTACCAAGATATAGTTTTGTAGATCTAACCAAGGTAGTCAGTGTTGGTTGTCTCGGCCGATATTATAGGTTTTTATCGTGTATCGGGAAAAACCTTTATGATATCTAAAAACTCGGTGGTACAAGGATTGAACGAGAAAAACGCTCATATCGGCCGGCAAAAACTGAAATATCAGGTTCACTGATACACTGATAATATAGGTAAGGGTAATTTGGTAGAATGAATTATTCGGATATGAAAATTTGTGAAAACAACCATTCCTCTTAACCATCCTTTTCTTCTGTACCCTTTAGTTTGTACTGTGAAGCATTTGTTCTTGAGAATTAATGCACCATATGACACCAATTTTTTTTTGATTGAAACATTTATAAATTCTATTCTTAGTGATGCATCACTGATAAAAACCTATATAATATTTTGTATAGGTGTATCTGACCGGGCCGATACGATTCCGATAGACGATATTAACTACTTTTCATCTAACATTGACAACAAGCTTGAGATATCAAAATTTACGAGTTTGACCGAGCAATGCTCTAACATTTTGTATGTTTATTTGATACATGGCTGAAAGTATGAATGAAGTTCATTCTAATGCAATTATTACATACCAAGATGGAGAAATGCACAATCTATTTGTGGAACAATATGAAATTGCTAAACCTAAGGTGAAAAAAGAACTTGAAGCAAATGCTTATTCTTTTATAATGAGTATATATCATTCGACTCCTTATAAACTTGAATTTTTTTCTTCAAGAAGTTTACATCTTAGCAAAGTTTAAAGAGTTTCAAACTAAACTAGTTGGATGTACTGTGATTTATTGGAAATTGATAAGGAGTCACAACTGAAAAATGATTCAGAAGGTAGTAGTAGGTGAATAGAGAGATGATGTGGAACGAATACAAAAGTTAAACTATTTCATTTGGGAAACATAATTTATAAAAGGGTTTGAAAATATGACAAACTTTGATGTAATCTTTGAAGGAACTCTAGAAGATTATAAGTTTTTATGTAGTTGTAGAATATTTAAATTCAAGTGCATAATATGTAGGCTTTTACTTTATATGTGGTGTCGTAATTTTATAGAATGTCTTTCTGAAAAATATATTTCAAATGGGTGGAGAAAAAATATTCGGAAATCCCACACAAAGATGAAGCTAAAATTTAGTAGTTAGAAGAAATCGGACTTGCAACGATATTATTGGGATATATGTACTAAATTCAGTGAAACTGCAGATCGTGTATGCGAAAAATTTTCACGAGTACAATGCTGTGAATGATGGCTAATTAAAACAGTGAAATCTTTGAAAAATAGGATGACTCGTCAACAAATTAATCAATATTTCACGTATAACCAAGAAGAGGAAGCTAAAGATGAGAACAATGATATAGATGATAATGATGAGGATGAAAAAAAGCTTGCATCAAAGACCTTACGTAAAAAACACAAAAGGAGGTCACGCAGTCTGCAACTTAAGGTTCATAGAAAAAGGATCGTTGCAGAAAAATTTTCAAATGGGTATTGTTATTAGTTACCAAGTATGTCGTTCTTATTTGATTCAACTAATTTTGTGCTTGAAATACTTAAATTTTAAATTGCATCCTACTGCAAAAATTGAAACCCAAAATTATCAAAATGCCACTGAGGATACAATCAAACAATGGGGAGTGTGTGGAGAAATTTTGGTAATAATTTTCATGTTGTGATTTTCGTTGATGTGTTTTTTCATTATATTTATCCACGTATTGTATTGATTTAGATTTGTCAAATCCGGAAGTCCTGGTAAGGATAATGCATTGATGAACGAAATCTAAGGTGCATGTTCAACCTTTTTATGCTGAAAACTCATCTCAAAATGTCATATTGTTTTATACAATCACATATCTCATATGGAGCTCTAGTAATATGTTATCGATATTTGTTTAGGAATCATGGATTTTGAAAAACATTGTAAATCTTGTTTTTTTTTCTTTCTCGATTGCAATGCTTGTATGTAGAAAACAAGCATTGAAGTTGTATATGTTGAAATTCAAAATCTAGAAAAATTTGGGTAGATATTGTTGTATAAATATGAACATATTACTTAAGAATCAATATATCAGCTGCATTTATCTCGGCGTGTACCGTATTGATTAGGGTAAATAGTACCATCGTAAAGAAAAATGTAACACTGCGTAAACTGATACGTTTCATAGTTTCGATTCGAGAAACAAGAGAGTTGAAGATATGTTAGATCTATTTCTAATAATAGATAGAGAAGGAAACTATTTTTGATTAAATAAATTAATTATTTTTAGGAAATCTCCATATCTTTTTTTATACTTATAAGGATTTTTTATCGCGTATCAATATACTTATTTTTCTTTCTCATTTATTTTGTCTTGTTTTTTTTTTTGTGTCAAACGAATTTCTCTTAATTTTTTTTTCTCATAGGTAAAGTCACATCTTTTGCTATTATTTACTCAGGAGTGAAGCAAAACAAGAATTCATTTTAGCAAATTGATCAAAAATGGAATTCATTAGCAAAAACAAACAATTACCCGCATGCACATTCTGCCAACATTAAGCGGCAAGGACAAACAGCCTGCCTACTTTGATAAATTGCATAACACCTGAATCCTCTTAAATAATCGTTATTCTATCCCTCCCATGAATTTGGGTACGAGAAGGAGAGGGGAGCTGAGAACGTTTTTTTCATTCCGTTAAAAAAAAAAAAAATGCGCACCTAGTCTTCTTTAAAACTGCTGGTTTACGCTGAAGTTTAGCAGGAAACTGGGCTGAAGCAACACTTTCCGTCCCCTTTTTTCTTTGCTTGTATTATTATTTTGAGAATCAAAGCAAGTCAAATGTAGGAATCTTACAGGATCATCAAAAAGAATAAAAAATGTGTACTTCCTCGACAATAAAATCATTATTATAAATCTCTAAACCAATATTAATTTCCTCGACCAAGAGGTCATCCTTGGAAATCTCATTTAAAACACATTAGACAAACCTACAAGAATTATTTATGCCCAACTTGCAACTATGTTAAGATGATTTCTCTCGTACATTGTTTGTTTTTAAGAAGAGACAGACATGTCCCATGTAATAGCTCGCTAATGGATCGGCCAAACGGCTTGTTAGGTGTTTTTAATTTAATCTCTAAAGTCTAAACGAACCATCTTCCCATTCTCAAAGTTTAGGTTTGAAGTGCTCAAACCTACTTGTCAATGACACTTGCAGCTTAGGCTCTAAAATAATTTAATCAGAAATATACGAACGCGATTATGTAACGAAAATGTGCTCTTTCACGCCACTATGCAGATGACTTGGCGACGTGGTGCAATCTCGTACTTAGGTATTATGAGTTCATCCAGCTTAACCTTGTCGAAGATCCGGGACGTATGGATATACATCAGCTTTGGAGATGCTAGCATATTTGTTAATTAAAAAACAGAATTTAGTTCGGCTATAAAAATAAATAAATAAAATTGCAAACACTAATAATACGCATTTAACAAAGTATTTAGTATAACGTACTCCGTACGTATTGTTTCATTTCTTGTAGTTTAATTAAAGAGAGTGAGCAAGGGTTTTCTGTCGTTTCGTTCCACATAGGAAAGAGGCGAGGGTTATTATTACCAGCAGCAGCAGGGGGCTGGTAACTTATAACCGATGATAATTGATAAATAATCCAGTGAAACTCTTCTTCCACTTTGGTGTACTTTTTGTTTCTTCTTTCTAAGAAAGAGAATCTTCCTTCTACTGTAACCTTCAACTATTTATACCACTTTCTGAACTCCTGCTCACTTTTTCCTTTCTTTCTCTCTCTTAAACAACTTGTGATTTCCGGCTAACTCATCGGGATCTTACCGTTGATTCCACCGGAATAACTCATTCTTCTCTCATTTCAACAAGGTGTGTAATCTTATCTCTTACCATTTATTTAAACCGTTTTTAGACTCATTTTCGTACCGTTTGCCAGATCTGATTTATATTTCTTCTGTTTTGTGTTTTCTAGATCAAACTTGATCTATTACTTAGCTGAAACTTTTTTTTTTTTTTTTGGAAATTTTTAGTTAATTAAGATGATAATGAGTTGTTAATTGTATAATGTACTTAAATAGTGTCTTGTAATAAAGATCTAAATTAAATTTTTATTTTCCTTATCCTTATCTTTTAATTAGTTTTGTTACCTTAAATAGTTGTATTTATTGTAGAAATTAGGAGATATTTAGATTACTCATTAAACTTTGTTGAATTGTAGATCCCTCTTAAGCTCTACTTTGGATAGGAGGAGGAGCAGTAAAGGAAGAGTAGTGATTTAGAGAGAGAGAGAGAGAGAGAGAGAGAGAGTAGGGAGAGAGAGGAGAGGTATGGATGGAAATAAGGATTACAATTTGAGTAGCTTAAGAAGTGTAAATTCACACTGTTCGGCTTCTGAAATCGATGATTATGATTTCTCAAAGCTTCTTGATAAACCAAGACCATTAAACATTGAAAGAAAGAGATCATTTGATGAGAGGTCTCTTAGTGAATTGTCTATTGGACTTAGTAGAGGACTAGACCTTGAAACATGTTCACCTGGTGCACGTTCTGCTTTCGATACCCCTGCATCCTCGGCTCGCAATTCATTCGAGCCTCATCCAATGGTTTCTGAAGCTTGGGATGCTCTTAGACGATCGTTAGTTTTCTTCCGGGGTCAACCGGTTGGAACAATTGCTGCTTATGATCACCAATCAGAGGAAGTTCTCAACTATGATCAGGTGAACATTCGTTCGTTGTTATTAATACTTCATTTACTTGTTAAATTCAAAATAATTTGGGATTAGATAACTAATTTATTAGTCTTTAATGTTTTAAATAGGTCTTTGTTCGTGATTTTGTGCCGAGTGCTCTGGCCTTCTTAATGAATGGTGAGCCAGAAATAGTAAAGAATTTCTTGTTAAAGACTCTTCACCTTCAAGGGTGGGAGAAAAGAATTGATCGGTTTAAGCTCGGAGAAGGTGCGATGCCGGCGAGTTTTAAAGTTCTCCATGATCCTATTAGGAAAACAGATACTTTAATAGCAGATTTTGGTGAGAGTGCAATTGGAAGAGTTGCTCCTGTTGATTCTGGTTTTTGGTGGATTATTCTGCTTCGTGCATATACAAAGTCCACGGGGGATATGTCTTTAGCTGAAACAGATGAGTGTCAGAAGGGTATGAGGCTTATACTGGCTTTGTGTTTGTCAGAGGGATTTGACACGTTTCCAACCTTGCTCTGCGCAGATGGATGCTCCATGATTGATCGAAGAATGGTAAGATTGTCGTTATCCTATTTACGAACACTTTCCTAATTATCTTGCTTGCAAATACAGCTCATATGTGCTTATTAGTATCATGATTTTAAAATAATCTAGATTGAAAACAAGCTAAATAAAAACAAAACTTTAAAAGTCCAGAGTCTTCTTTTAATATGAACATGGCTTTAAGAGAACCTAGGTGTTCAGGCATGCACTTTGATCTACTTTGACCAAATATATTCCCATAGATTTCCAATTCTGAAAGTCCATGAAAGTGGTTCTCGTTCGTGCGGATAAATACAAAGTCACTACTAACTTGTTGATTTCTTCAAAATTCACTAGCTCGTAACTAGTAAAAGTATCCTTTATGTTCCACTTATGTACTCCATTTTTGTACTTCATTTTTTGCCTTTTCGGCTCATTCAGAGTTTATGCAACCTCTATTACCTCGTTGGTTCCCTGGCTAGTAAACACGTAGAAAGATAAGTCTTTCACGTGTCAACGTAATTAAAATTTTAGGTAGAAAATAATTTCTTCACATCAATATTTCCTGATTGGCTAACAAATATTATAAAAGTTCAGGGGTGTACTTCTATAAGTAAGCGCAGTCTGTTATTATGTTTATAGAAACAAGAATAAGTTTGTCACTGTAGTTGGATATTTAACGGAAATAAACTACGATGAATATCTTAGAAATACCCAGGGTCTGCTTAGTTCTGTCTTCTCATCTCTTATCTTGCGGTTCTATACACTTCAGTCCATCTTCGATTGGGTTTTCAATCCTGAATAAAAAATGGCAACCTTTGAGCTGGCTGTCAAAGAACATTCATAGTCTAGTATGAGGTTTGAAGGTCTCACAAATTTCCTTCATCCTCAACTAGATTTGCATAACATTATTGATCGGCTAATCCTCAATCTATGTTTCCTTGCACATGTCCATCCGCAAACGTCTCAAACGTCAGGTTTTACTTCATTTTTTAACCTTTTTTCAAAGACTGGTCGCATGCATTGCTTATCTCCTTTTTGGCTAAATGAAACTAGAGGTAGAAATGTGGTGTATCCCTGAGGAGTTGCTGAGGTCACTAGTTCTCCATGGACATATGTAATGATCTTCACAATTCTAAGCAGCTTTTGTTAGAATTTCTAACACTATTGTCCTCCCCCAGTTACCAAATGGCTTTCTATTAGCATGCATCTTTGTCTTTACATGGAAATGTTGTTAAAGTTTCCATCTCATGTCCTCAAAATATTTCTTTGTCTATTCACATTCTTCCTGCTATCATTAAGTCATACATGGTAGTATTTATTGGTGAATGTATCTTAAAGGTATGGGAAATGACTTCCATGCACTCCCCAGTTTGAAGGTCGTAGATTTTCTAAATTGTAGAATCATTTAGACGGAACTACTTGAAATATGTTGGATGATGTATGGGACCCATATGCAGCAGTTGGGTTGTATATTCCTTTCGAAGAGTACTCACTAAATGTTTACCTGTTGCAGCCTCTCTGCAAAGTTGGATTTTAAAAAATTTAGGCCCTTGACCGTCCTTATTTTCTGGTTTTTGACTAGTATTTACATGTTTTAGTTTTGTTTCTTTTGATGCAAACTCACTTTTTCACAGGGAATTTATGGTTATCCTATCGAAATTCAAGCGCTCTTCTTCATGGCCTTGAGGTGTGCGTTGACCCTTCTTAAACATGATGCAGAAGGAAAAGAAATGGTGGAGCGAATTGTGAAGCGTTTGCATGCTTTAAGTTTTCACATGCGTAGTTACTTCTGGCTTGATTTCCAGCAGCTTAATGACATATATCGTTACAAAACTGAGGAGTATTCTCACACAGCAGTTAACAAATTTAATGTTATCCCCGACTCGATTCCAGAGTGGGTGTTTGATTTTATGCCAACTCGTGGTGGATATTTTATTGGAAATGTGAGTCCTGCTAGGATGGATTTCCGTTGGTTTGTCCTAGGTAACTGTGTTGCCATTTTATCTTCTCTTGCGACCCCCGAGCAGTCCATGGCAATAATGGATCTTATTGAAGAGCGTTGGGAAGAGCTGGTTGGGGAGATGCCTCTAAAAATATGCTATCCAGCTATTGAAAGCCATGAATGGAGGATAGTTACAGGTTGCGACCCCAAGAACACCAGATGGAGTTACCATAACGGTGGATCATGGCCAGGTTAGTCCATCTTGCAATTCTCTGAAACTTCAGTACCTTTATGCACGAGTAATTGTTAGACTGATGTGTTCTTTTTCATGTTGTGTTTTCCTTTTTATTGTGACAGTGCTCTTGTGGATGTTAACGGCTGCATGTATCAAAACGGGAAGGCCTCAAATTGCCAGACGAGCAATTGATCTAACTGAGAGCCGAATGGCTAAAGATGGTTGGCCAGAATATTATGACGGGAAGCTCGGAAGATATGTTGGAAAACAAGCAAGGAAGATGCAGACATGGTCTATTGCTGGATATTTGGTGGCAAAAATGATGTTGGAAGATCCATCTCATTTGGGTATGGTTTCTTTAGAAGAAGACAAACAGATGAAACCAGTGCTTAAGAGATCAAGCTCATGGACTTGCTGAGAGAAAAAAAGGAAGATAACTGGAAAGGAATGAGAGGAAAAGAAAGAGAGAAAATAGGAAGGCAGAAAAAAAGGTGTGAGATGTTTGTTAGTTTTAAGTTTAATTAGTCTTACACAAATATTCTTTCGCAATTTCTATTTTTGTAGGGGTTGGTTTGAGAAAAACTGGTTTTTGTGTAGAACAACATCTTCTGTGACAGGCATCTCGCTTTTCATATACAAAAGATACATTTTGAAGAATGTTGTTTACTTCAGATGTAGTAATTCTCATTTAGAAGAGGCTGAAGTAGTTTACATTATTCGTCGAATAAGATGCTGCTTAAACGTTGTTTACACTTAACACTAGAGATAGTGAGTTGTTTACACTTAACACTAGAGATAGTGACTGAACGTTGTTTGCTTCAGACATAGTGATTTTCAAGTATAAGGCAGTAGGCGTCATATGAGCATCTTCGAAGTTTTATGTTAGTGACTTTCAGTTGACAGAAACAAAGCTGATGTGCCAAATTTGCAGGACCCATAATTAACCAAGATTTCAAAATCATGGATTTCATGAAAGTGTCACACATGGTGAATTTCTTAACCTAGACCAACTCATTTCTAATGTGCCAATTTTAAACACTTAAAAAACCATCTGATAAACTGAAATTATGAACAAGAATTTATTCCAGCCAGACTCAAAAGTATGCTACTCTACTGTAAGGTTTGCACACTAGATATTTTGACACATCATGAACAAAAATAATTGTATAAAATTATACAGCAACGGCCTACAGTGGGCTAATCCTCCGTGATGGCCCGTTTCATATCTTATCTATCAAAAAAGAAAAAAAGATTAACCTGCCAGTGAATTTATACAACTTACTCTAAGTTCTTCTAACAAAGTGACTTCCCCTAGTTGGTCGACACACATGATTTCTTTTACGAGCATGATCTTCACTGTGATGCTGTGTCCGGCATGAATATCCGTACCAGCAATCTTCCCTTGTAGATGCATCAGGTGGTAAGGTCTGAAAACAAATTTCACAAAAATAAAAGCATTCAGAAGAAGTCGGTCAGGTTATGATTTATTAACCAACTTTATCATGGAGTGAGCAAAATCCACAATCAAATTAACCAGGTAATTGCTGAGAAATTTGGTCACCGGCATTAAAAGTATCATTTACTATGTAATCATAACACCTCAAGTACAATTACAAAACCAGAATCAGGGGGGAAAACAAATGAAATTGCAGTTGATAACACTTTTTTCCCTTGGAAAATACTTACGTGTTTGAGTGTAGTAACTCGATACCAATACAAGAGAAAGGAGACCAGCTTGTCATAACAGTCCCTGCATCCAAATAGGAATGATATTCATAACTATGAGAACCTCTTCTTCATAATAAGGTTAATCAAAAGATGGTACTTATTAGGAAACTACGCTTGCCAAGAGACAAATAAATGTAAAGTTGGTTTACATCCTCCGATATTAACCCAATGAAATGTGCCACAATGTAACTTAATGGCCCTAAATTTAAAGGTTGGTAATCAAGTAATAAATTCCATGTTCAATTTTTTATTACCCAATAGTTAAACTGTACATGATGTGACATTGTAACTTACTTGCAAAGATGTGTCCCAGCAGTTATCATCTCTGCATGGTTCAGTTGCAATCTTGATCGGTCTGCAAAGGGAGTAAAAAATGTATATCAACATTATAATTTTGGAGAAAACAGATTCAGTGTCACCAATCAGGAAACAGTGTCCATGTTTCTAATCATGCTAACATGGAAAGAAAACCATGGCAGCATATCATAGAGAGAGGAATGCATGCATATAATTGTTTGCCTTCCCAATATCACTTGCTTGCATACCAATGACTCCGTGTGTGCGTTAGAAACATTGTTATCTTACTTAAGCGTAAGAGAAAGACACTATGTTTATCAAGATTACCAATATTTCTACTATTGAATGTTGCGATCCATTCTGAAGTAACATCCTGCAGTGTCCTCCCAGACTGTCTGATGCACCTCTCCGTGATCTAAATGACAAGATATGTACATTGCAAAATTGTAAGGAGTAAAAGAAAGTCAACCAATCTAGAAATAACTACATAAGGAAATGTTTGCATCCATACATCTTTCTCAAATCGATTATTTTCATGTGTCAAGGCTGGCATTTCTGAAATGGTATATTCTGATATCTGCAAAAATAACCAACTCCAATACTTCAGAAAACGATAATGGCACGGTATAGGAACATTATTTGCATGAAGATGTTAACGAGGATTAATTGATAGAAGCTAAGAGCCTCTTGGTGTAGACTGTTCTACTAGGACGACATTTTAAAGACCGTTTTCAAATACACACTAGTTACAGAACATAAACATCCTTGTTTTAAATTGAGTATATTCCGCATAGCTCTACTCTCTAATGCTACCCAAACATAATCTTTTCAGAAACACTCACAGTGTCTCAATTACCTAGATATCTTGAAGACCCATGGTTGGTCTTTGTATATATTAACCAAAGTAAACCGGGAATTCAACAATAAATATTGTCGTTTACTTGATCGAAGACAAAATTCTAGCACAAAACTGAAACTAAAATTCAGGAACTTTGCTTACAACAAGCTACAGAGTTTTAGAAACAATTACATACTGGTTTGAAGGTCTCTGGACTGCAGACAGTATGAGAATTACTTGTAGGCACCCCTTGAGACAGCCAATATGCCCCACAATATGCTCTATCGCAACCTAGACCTGCAAGAGATAAAAGAAAAGATTAAAAATAGCAGTGCATCGAAATATAAGATCTAAATTCAAAAGAAAAGAAAAAATCTCCAATGCTATTAAGAAGAAACATAAGAAGGATTAATAGAACTTACAATGTTGAGGTACACTAGTGTTAGTTCTTGATGGCATCATCCCCCCACATACATGGCATTGCAAATGAGCTGTAGTTCCGTTGCATTGGAACCCACCAAACCCAGTACCTGTTCATTGTTAAAATATACACACATTCCAAAATGGTCACAAAATAGAAAGCCCCTGTTCATTGTTAAAATAAACACACATTCCAAAATGGTCACAAAATAGAAAAAGTGAACGAACCCTATGTACGTGCACCTAAAAAAAGACTTAGGACTAGCAAGTGCACCTAAGTAAACCAAGTGATGTATTTGGCAAGCACAATTAAGACTTCAAGAAGTCAGCGGCTGCATTCCTAGTGATTTTTATTCCATAAAAAGAGAATCCCATGTGACGGTGCAATCTCCTAGGAGGGATGGGAAAATAAATATGAAGGTGTTAAATAAAGTCTTATTTACACCTTCACTTGCACCTCCACGTCATATTTTCAATTATTTTATTTTTTTAGAAATTAGTTAAAGTTAAGATAAACGGTTAAGATTTTATCATATAAAATATTCTAAGGATTAAACCCTTCACTATTGGAGATAGTTTTTTAACCAAGGGGTCCTATATTTACTATATGTGTAAAATCTCCTAAATAAAAGTCTTGATTAAACTTCCACATTGGATTTTATACACCCACTGTTGGAGATGCTCTTATGTTTTTTTTTCCTTTAGTTTTGGGGGTTTATCTATCTTCTATTGTTTTTTTTTCTTTAGTTTTGGGTTACATTAGCAAATGACACAAGATGTGTAGAAAACGAATTTTTATGAAATTGACATTACCACATTGAGGACACGAAACATCCGCAGCTTCATTTTCCTCAGTCGGTGATGGTGAATGTGGTCTTTTCCGCCTCGACTTTTTAGCTGAATTAATGACCTGAACAAGTAACAGACAAAAGAATTATAGAAAATAGAAAGGAAAAAACAAAAAACAAATAGAAAAACGAATATTTGAAGTGAAAACAAAAGTATTGAGGTGCCTTCGGTAAGCACCATTACAAAAATTCAGTACTACAGCAAGAATCAGACTTGATATGCTTCAGTTCTGTTAATTCAACTGACCCCAAGTTATCCTTTCCTTAAAACAATTTATATTAAACACACGATATCTGAATCAAATGTCAACTGGAATTCGGCAAGAATATAACTTCATGTTTTATCATTGGTTTCTTCTGTTCACACACAATGTACTATTTTCATTTGTGGGTGATCTACTGGTCATAGGAGAATTAATGTATTTCCACAAGTTCTCTATAAAAAAGCGACGATAGCACAACATGCAAAGGAAGAATGTTAAGAAGTGTTAGAGTTAAGGGATGTACTTACAAGATTTGATTTAATGGTCGCACATTTATTCAACAGGGCGATTTCATCACTGCTACGTCTTAGTGAAGAGTCAGCTTGTAGTATTTCCTACAAACTCAAACCAAAACTGACTGAGCTAATACATCCTTTAGTATGTAAGTGGCATCCTCACCTCGTACAATAAAGATGACTAAATATGTTGTCTATTTACTTAAAACATGTCTACAAAACCAACATGTTGTCAACAACTCTTAAATAAATGACCAATAAGAATTTACCTCCTCGATGTTATGCAAAAAGTGGTTTCTACCAACAAATTGTACAGTTCCACGACATTGGGGACAGAGAACTCTAGGGTGTTTCTCAAGAGACCTTCTTAGCCACTCAGAGAAGCACCCATTGCTAGAACAAAGGAAACAAGAAAAGATGGTATAAATTTCACAGAAATCAAACTGCAAATGATGTCAAAGACGATTTAAAACGTACCAAAAGTTGTGAAGACAAGGGGCAGCAGTTACAACATCATGCCATGTGTTTAGGCAAATACAGCATTTTGCATGCTCAGCATCTACAGATATCTGGCAAAGATAAACAAACAGAACCGTAAGTCTCTTTCATTAAATCAAAAGATAGTGTAAATCCTTGGATGCAATTATGCTGTCACCTTTAACTTCTCGCGGTTTTCTGGAGATGGAATCAGTTTGAATCTGTAAGTCAAGTACCCTACAAAAACCAATTAAATGACACATGAGCCGCAAACATGATGTAGCAAATAACAAAAGGTAAATTGGATAATACAACTGAATCTTATCAAACTTTGAGCAAAACCAAAGAGTGTTTGTAGTTGTTCTAAATCATCTTAATGTTTCAACCACATTGTTTATGATTATATTGATTTTTGTCCCCTCAAGAAAGTTATCTGACAAACCTTTCTACTGGTACCAAGTTAGAAGGGAGGCACATAATTTTCCAACAAATAAGAGACAGCACGCGACATAAGGATTTTACATTATGGAAAACAAAATTATGGATAAGAAAAAGACAGAGTGTAAGTCTTACTGTCTTAGTGCTCTAGGTCATATTTCAGGCGCTAAGCAGCTTATTAAGACTAAGTATCTTCCTATTGGGGAGTGCAAGAAAATTACACATGATCTACTAATATTTCTTCAATTTTCCTTACAATATCATTCAGAGCGATAGCCTAGTCTCGAGTCACTGGGGTCCATTTACAAACAAGAGCTCACCTTCAGCATCCGGGCCTGAAACAATCTCACTTCCACACTTGATGACCATAGTACCATTTTTCGCCAGAACATTCCCATCAACAGTAATAGTATTCGAACTTGATAAAAAGAAAAAAAGACGAAGGTTAACAATCCTACGTAGCCGCGACCAAAAGAGGTACGTTTATATACACAAAGACTTAAAACCATATTACAATCAAACTTCTTAAACACAGTGCACACCTCAAATTTTGCACAGTTGCTGTACATAAGTCACTACTCCTTGTTATTTTGCACCATTCGTTTTTGATTTTCGAAGTGCATGTGGTTTCAGAAGACACCACCATCTCCTTTGAACTTATCTCAACATCTGAGTACTTCGTGTTTGACGGTACTACACAAAACAAAAGAATCATAAAAACTCTAATTAAGGTTTCAATGAACTATCTTTGTACACCGTACACATAATTAAGATACTTGATTAGTCAATTATCATACTTTATCAATTGGGATAAATACAAATATCAAGAATTTGAGTAATGGATTATGCAAAACCCCGAAACAAAAAACTTTAAAATTAGACGAAAACAATCATATAAAGAACACCACCAGTAAGATTAAGGGTCTCACAACAATAAGATTACACAGGAATACCCCGAGAATCGACAATACCCAAAAGACTAAACCAAACCAAAAAAAAAAAAAACTGTCTTTACAATAAAAAAGACACTTTTTTTTTTAATCTAATCATGCAATGTAGTAAGGACAAATCAAAGGGGAGAGAACAAACCAAGCTTTGCCCATGGTGATTCGTCCGCTGTTCTTGAAGGTTCTCCGGTTTCCATTGTGATTCTTAATTTTGAGTTCAAAGAAAAGAATCTATATTCAAAAAAAGAAGAGAAAAGAAAGGAGTGGTGGGTTCCACGACTATCAACTAGTTTAAGGTTTGACTTTGGTTTTAGTGAACGGACAGGATTACTTGTGTTTTTGCTAAGCTAACACCGATAAAAACATCGTTGTAGACATGGATAGTACTGAATCTTTGTCTTTTGTGGGTTCCATCAGGGCTGCAAAGAGACCGTCTGGGCAGTAAAACCTTCCCAAAACCGAGCAAATTGATTTTGCCGAACCGACCGGCTCACGGCCTTGCTTTCCAACCTATAGGGAGATAAACCGAAACGAGCAAAAACATCAAGCCAATATAACTTAAAAATTTAGGATATCTACGAAGGTTTTTCAAAACCAAAGATCCTACATTTTGGTTGGAAGGAGATTCGTATATCAACCAAACCGAAGCTGGAATTCATGATATATATTTATAGTAATTGATTCGGCAAATTTTTTACAAAGCCGAACACAACGTTCTCCCACATTTTGCTATCTTTAGAGCTCTGCATGAATCGGCGACGACTTACTCGACAAAATTGGAGACCGACTCGCTCATTAAATTTGTAGATTTTCTTGGTAATCGATCTGAGCTCTTCTTAATTCAGGTGTTTTTTCCTTTAATATGATGATTGGCGTTAATACTTCTGTTGATTCTTACATTTATTATGTCTGAAAATCGATTTTCAAGTGGATCTGGTTTTCGATCCAATTCAGAAAATTTGAGCCTTAAATTTAGTTCTTCTGCAATGAACTCCATCTATGTTTATTCCTGATGAGGTAATTGAAGAAAGTTTAAACGAATGGAAATTTAGTTTGATTGGTAGACTTGATTTTGTTAAACTGAAGATGAATGTAGCAACTACTTCTTTAAAACAACAATGGCCTATAAAAGGTTCTTTGCAATTCATACCTCTGGGAAAAGTGTTTTTTTATCATCAAACTAGATAATGAAGCAGATAGAAGCCTAATATGGAAGGGATTATGGATGGTTGAATCCCAAACTCTGAAACTCAGAGCATGGGAACCAAATTTCAATCCAGATAATCTGAAAACCTCTTCAACTTTTGTATGGGTAACATTTTCTGGTCTAAGTATAGAATATTGGAAGGAAAGCATCCTCCTACAGATGGGTAGTAAATTTGGGAGAGCAATCAAAGTAGATGAGAGCACTTTAAAAAGAGAAATTCGCTATTATGCAAGTGTGCTAGTAGAAGTTGATTTTGCAAAATTCATTCCCAGTAAAGTGGTAGTAGAATATAAGTATGGGAAATTTGATCAAGCTATGCAAATCTTAAAGAAGCCAAAATTTTGTAAGCACTGCTCCATTATAGGCCACTTAACAGCTGAATGCAGAGTCAAAAGAAGTGATTCACAAAATACTGAAAAATCTGCAAGAAGTTTTGCTAAAAAAACCAAAGAAGCAATGGAGGAAAAAACCAGCTCAAACTACTAAAGGTTTTGATATTTGTTTTACTCCAGTTGAGAAAGAGGGTGATCATATCATTGAACATATATAGAGGATCATATATTAAGTGATAATGAAATGGTAGATGCTATTATTCCTCACATTCAAGGCGAATCTTCATCTGGGAGATTTCATATTTTACAGGACCAAACTGAGGAATTCAGAGGATCACTTGAGTCTCATGAAGATTTTCCACTACTTCCTGTGGAAAAAATTATTACAATGGTTTCCAATGCTCCCTCTATAAGTAATGTGGTAAATATCCAACCTCTCATTGGTCCTCCAGTGTCTCATTCTGCTTCAGTTTCAGTACAGGGTGTTAATTCAAAAGCAAAAGAGAGTGATGATATTTCAGCTACTTGTCAACTAAACAACACTAACTCAACTGATTCAAAAGAGAGTGAAGATATTTTCCAGGTGAAACATACTGATACTGCCTCAATTCATTCTTATAATGACTTAACTACTTCTAGCTCAAGAAATGGTGATGATTTTATTCAAGCAAGGACAAAATTTGGAAAAAAAACCAAATGTAACAACAAGGAACAAGCTGCAAGTTTGAATGTAAATGTGAGTAAAAATGCACAAGGTAAGAGAAGTACCTCTTCTTCTCATCCTTCTACTAAATGAAAGTTTTATATTGGAACTTAAGTGGCCTTAGGAGAACTAAGGCCAAAGATAAGTTGACAAATATAGTAAAAACTTTTTGTTCTTCTTTAGTTATTTTAGCTTAACCAAAAATATGGGCTTCTTCAGAATTCATCAAAAAATTAAGACTTTAAGGTATTCACTATAATATTATTCAAAATTCATATGATGGAAATAAAGGAAACACTTGGATCCTATGGAGCTCCTCAGTAAATACTCCAAAAATTGTATCTAGTACCAAACAAGCATTAACAGTGGAAGTAGGAGATGTTGTAATTACTGGTATCCATGCTGCCACACTCACAATAAAGAGAAGGAAACTTTGGCAAGAAATGGAGAGAGTAAATACTTTAAATAAACCTTGGCTTGTCATTGGAGATTTCAACACAGTGACTAGTATGGAAGAAAAAATGGGTGGTCTACCTCCCTTGAGAATATCCATGAAAGAATTTACAGATTGTTTGAATAACTATGGTCTCATCCAAGCTCCAAAAACTGGTATAGAGTTTTCATGGTGTAATAACAGAGCAGGAAAAAAGAGAATAGTTTGCAACTTAGACAGAGCAGTCTTTAATGATAAATGGCTAGAATGTTATCCAAATCGGGGTTACAAAGATGGTGTAAGAGGCATATCAGATCATGGTGTGTTGTATGGAGCTAATGCTTAAATTCCAAAACCAAAGAACATTCCATTCAAAGCTTTGAAGGTATGGAAAAATCATCCTGACTTCTTACATCAAATACAGACTTCTTGGAATTCAGTGATAAGAGGCAACTCAATCTTTGTCTTTATGAGTAAGCTAAAAGTTTTAAAGAAAGATATACAACAATGGGATTGGAATATTTTTGGGGATGTTACAAAAAAGTTGAAGCAAGTTGAAGATCATGTCTTACAAGCATCTCTCATTATCATACAAAAATCCCGAAATAAGGTCCTTTTGAACAACTTAATCACAAATAAGGGGTGTGCAAGAAGTGCTTATTGAACAACAAAGAGAAATAAATCAGCAAAAAAAACAGGATTAAGTGGTTAAAAGAAGGAGCATCAAACTCAAAAAAATTTCACATAAACATGAAGATAAGGCAAGCTCAAAATTATATAGTTGAACTTGAAGACTCAAATGGAAATATAGTGGCTGATCAACAAAAAATTGCTGATATTTTAGTAACTCACTTTGAAAAAAAGTTTAAATTCCAAGAAGTATGTGATATTCAAGATTTTCTTCAAGACATACCACAATTAGTGAGTGCAGAAGATAATTTGATCTTAGATGTTGTTCCATCAGATGAAGAAGTGAAACAAGCAGTGTTTGATCTTGATCTTGATAGTGCACCTGACCCTGATGGGTTTGCAGGATGTTTTTATAGACATGCTTGGGAAATAATTGGAAAGGACTTAACAATAGCTATACAACACTGCTGGAGAGGAGGGTTTATTCCACAAGGATTTAATGCAAATTTCTTGCTTCTTCTACCAAAAGTCAAGAATGCCAAAAAAAGCTGGACAATTTAGACCCGTTGGTTTAATGAACTTCAACTTTAAAGTAATTACAAAGATTATTTCTACAAGACTTGGGAGCATTATTCAAAAGATAATATCCCCTCAACAAGGAGCTTTCATAAAAGGTAGAAATACACAAGATTAAATTGTGCTTGCATCAGAATTGGTGAATGAACTAAATGTCAAAAGAAGAGGTGGAAATCTAGGACTCAAACTTATGACTCTCTCAGTTGGTCATTCTTATTTCAAGTTATGAGAAAATTTGGATTTTCTGAAAAGGGGATTACATGGTTAAATACTCTACTGAAGTCTGCAAGAATATATGTGCTTTTAAATGGTGGACCTGTAGGGTACTTTCAAGTAGGGCGAGGCCTCAGAAAAGGTGATCCCTTGTCTCCATTACTCTTTGTAATAGCTGAAGATTTGTTGAGTAGAATAATTACAAGAATGGTCCAAACAAGACAACTTCAACCTATGATATCAAGGAATGGAGTACAGCCTTCACATATCTTTTTTGCAGATGACATTTTTCTTTTTCAAAGAATGGAGACAAGAGAAATGTTAAAAAGCTCATCTCTGTACTTAAAGACTATCAAGCTGCATCAGGTCAAGTTATCAGTCTTGCCAAAAGCAAATGCTTTGTTGGAGGAACAAGTGAGCTAAGAAAGCAACAAATAGCAATTGATTGCAACATACCTCTTTCTTCATTTCCTGATAAATACTTATGTGTTATGCTAACACCAGGATGCATTAAATCTAATCATGTTTGGAACTGTGTGTAGCAAATACAAGGAAATCTAGCAGGATGGATGGGTAAGCTTCTATATTTTCAAGAAAGATTAATACTGGTAAAGCATGTACTCTGCAACATTCCCATATACAACATGTCAGTCTACAAATGGCCACAAAGAGTCTTGAAAGAATGTGAACAAATTATAAGAAATTTCCTTTGGACTAGAGACCTTGCAACAAAAAAGACACTTTGAAATGGGATAAGGTATGCTCTCCATATGAAGAAGTCTAGGACCGAGGAGATTAGAAATCATAAATAAGGCTCTGCTTATGAAACTATGGTGGAAAATTCAGAATAGCACAGAAGAATGGGCTAGATTTTTTCAAGAAAATTTTTTAACCAAAAATGAGAAATGGATTGAATACTATAAAAAATCCTCAATACTACCAGGTTTGAAATGGATTTCAGAAGATGTGAAGAATCATTCAAGGTCGATTGTGGGGAATGGTGAAAAAATTTCAGTATGGAGAGACACATGGTTAAAAGAGAAGCCTTTATGTGATCTGTACCCTGAAAATATGTATATGGCTCAATTCCCTGATCTGAAAGTTGGGAATTTACTATTGGAAGGAGAATGGGTACTCCCAAATCAAGTGCTAGAAATGATATCTATTAATGAACTGCCTGTGGTGAGTATGGAAAGTGACAGAAGAATATGGTGTGGCACACTCACTGGAGCCTTCACTGTGTCCTCTGTTGTAGAATGCATCAGAACAAAATATCCTAAACTCAATTGGCCAAAACAGGTATGGAACCATTCTAACTATCCTAGTGTTTAAGTAATATATGGAAAATAGTTAGGGGTATTTGCTCCACAGATGAAAACAAGAAAATTTCAAATGGCTTCAAGATGCTGTTTCTGTAAAAAAGCTGAGGAATCTCTGGAACACATACTGTGAAACTGCAATTATAGTGAAATTATATGGAACTGTCTAGGAGAAATGTTTTGCTTTAAAAATCCTAGATCTTTTGAAGAAATCTTTAACTCTGCAAAGCAAAGAAGCCCTGCAGTAAAAGAAATATGGAGAGTAGCAACTTTCATAACTCTCAAAGAATTGTGGTTCCAAAGAAACATGTGTGTGTATGATGAAGAATCTTTCAATGAACACAACATAAAGATAAGAATAATGAAATTCACTGCAGAGAGTGAAGTAAGAATGAAGAATCATATGTGGAATACAACATATGACCTTCAAATCCTAAAACACTTTGGTATGAAATGCAGAAAGATAAAAACTTTTGTTGTTCAAGAAATTTTTTTCAAGATGCCACGGAGTAACCAACTTCTTCTATGTTGTGATGGGACTTCAAGGGGGAATCCAGGAATTCCAGGTTATGGATTTATTGCTAGATTTAATATTGGAGATTGTGTAATAGCCACTGCAGGTGGACTGGGGATTGCAACAAACTTCTTTGCAAAGATCATAGCAGTCTTGTGTGCAGGTGAATGAGCAATTCAAAATGGGTTTAAAAGTCTTCTCTTCAGATCAGATTCAAAAGAAGCAATAGCAGCATTTAAAAATGCCAAAATTCCATGGTTTGCAATATCCAGATGGGAAAAATCTGTCAGAATGTCAGGGAATGGGATTTCATTCACAGCTATAGGGAGATAAATTTTTCAGCTGATGATTTAGCTAAAAGAGGTACAAACCTACAGAGTGGTGAACAACAAATATACACCAGTAAACCCCCTTTCCTAGTGAACTTAGAAAATGAATTGAAAACATATTATAGATTTGGATAGAACATATGAGAGTTTGTAATTTTGTTGCTTCTGTTTGAGCTTTTTTTAAACTATATTGTATTTTTTGAATATTTTTGGTTATCAATAAAATTTATTATTAAGCAAAAAAAAAAAAGATTCAGTAAATTTGATCATATTCTTTTTCTTTTCCCGGAAATGAGAGGGGGTTAAGATGGACCTCAACCTGTAAATAGAACAGTAAAAAAAGAAAAACGAAAAGAAAGCAAATTACGACAAATTGCAAACTGTAATTACTGACAACAACAAAATAAACACATAGGAGAAGTGACCTCTTTCCAACAACACCTATCTATAGTAGACTTTGCCCATGGCATCCTTTGTGATGATTTTCTTCAACTCTTAAGAAAGTGAGGACGAACGAACTACAACAAACCTACCAGCGGGTTTCATGCTAACAAGCAGATCAGCAGCTCCATTAGCCTCTCTGTAGGTACGCGATGAAGTACATTTTAAAAATAGTTGTCTGAATTTCTTGATAGACTCCCACACATTGTGGCACGTCCAGGGAGGTTCACTTTTATATCCCTTTGGGTAGCTTAGCATTGTTTTAGAATCATATCTTATATATTCAGGTGAGCAAGTTTAAGACCTGCTTCAATGCCTTCTAGTTCATACAAGGGGATATAGAATGGGATAGAAGTACATATTGTTGGAGTGAGTAATGTGCCTTAGTCGTCTCGGATTATAGTTCCGAACCTAGGACTTGCCTCACTTATATACCGATCTTTGTTTACAGCCACATCACCCTCATCAGTTTTTTGCCAGCTGATTACCTTTAGAACTGGTAAGTGGAACTCATAGTTATATCCCACTATAGAAGACAACCCACGTGTTTCATTGCAATGGGCATATCAGTTTTACACAAGTCCAAAAGGAGTCTTACATCTTCAACGATCTTCTTGAGATAATAAGACCATCAGCATCTCTTTCTGAGAAGATCAAAGATGTTCCTTTCACACCAAATATGGTAGATAAAGGCATTTGAATAAGCCTTCTAATTATACCAACAGAGTCGACACCCTTTGAAGTGCTCCATACATGTCAAGATGGTTTTCCCAAAGATTGTGTAATGATATCTCTAAGCCCTAGAAATCTTATAATAAGCTTCCAAATGAAAACAAGTGTATGTGCAACCAAAGAAAATATTGTAGCCATCCTCGAACATGACGTTGCGTAATCTGCAGACATGATTTAAGTTCATACCCCCACTTGAGAAGCTTGATTTTTTTTTTCCAATCCTCGTTTAAGGATTACCCAGACAGGAAGCAGTGTATATGATCGAGTGTGGAAAAAAACCAGCTTTCACCATTTTTTTTTTGCTTTCTTTAGGCCTCAAAGAATTGTAGATCTCCCTGAGAATAAAATCCCCATATTTCCTAGCCGTTCACACCACTCCATCTATAATAAGGTGGTCAGTTGAACATCATCAATGTCTTCCGCTACACTTTTTAGAGCACTTCTCAGGTTAGGTGACACATTCCAAGCCCCATCAACCAAAAAATAATTTACTTTAGCATTAACGTGGTGTTCCGAGTCAAACTACATATGAGGAGAAAAAGTTCTCGAGAGATTACTATGACCAACATCTTTCCAAAGTATGGTATTTTTCCCATTGTTTATAAGATGGATGACAAACTTATAAGTTGTAGCTCTGATTCCAACACCAAGACACTTCCACAAGGAATTTCATATGTCACAAATCTTGAGTCTTAAACAAATTTGCTAGAAGCCACTTAACCAAATGGTATTCTTATTGCTAATAGATCCAAGATATGCCGCAGATTAGCTTGAACCCATTTGATAAAGAAGGGTCTGACATGTACACTGGACCATGCTCAAGTGTAGTTATTTTATCTCCCTAAAGAGAAAATTTTAAGATATAAGCTCTTTCCCCATATATATTCATCTCAAGGTTTCCCTTGATATCCTTTGTGCTTTCTCAACATCCCTTTTGACCATATAGCATATGACAATCTTCAACTAACAAAACCTCTTACTACAAGCCTTGCATAATCAATAACTGAATCTCTAAAATCATCCTTCTTCATGGATGCATAGAGTTGGCTATCCACCATTGACGGGGGAACATAAACCAAATCAAAAAAATAACTATGAAGAATTGGTCTAGATCTACTAACTACACCATTTTAAATTACAAGACTCACACCTCCTTGGGTTAAGAACCGGATAAATTAGAACCCTCAACAAATGGATTTTGGGCAGTGATAAGGGAAAAATAATAAGAAAAAAGAATAATACCAAGATCAGGAGAGAGACGATCCATGGACACCGATGAGGAAACACATTGTTTTCCTGTTGCAACCCTAGTCGCCAAACCCCGATGGTCAACACCGCCAAACCAGAGTCAAAGCTATCACGAGTGATACCTAGTGCACTTCTCTATTGATCACACTCTTTTTGTTTAAAATTCATTAAGTTGGTTAGCTCGACCATTAGAACTTATATTGTTGAATATTAGCGCAGTGTTTGATTCAGTTGAATATTGAGCTGAACCAAACATATTGATGTTCACTTCAAGACTCTTATCCCACTTGAATTTTGATGTTCTCTTAAGTATAAGTTTACTTTTTCATCCATAGTCTAATGTTTTTGAGATGTTACATAATAAAGCATGTGTAAAACTTATATATTTTTATTTCCAAAGTCATGTTTTCTGCATTTTCTCGAATCTACTCAAAATAATCATTTTTACTTTATATATAATCGCTACACGCGGAGTTAGATCACGTAATCACACCCCACAAAAACCTTAAAACTTCGTGTAGTCGGAACTCAAAACAAATGCCATCATTTTGAGGATCTAAGACTCGGCAATCAACACACGTAAATAACAATCAGCGCAAGTTATCGATTATTTCAATACTTTCACGAGTTTTATAAACCCTCCTAAATGTATATGAGCTGCATGAGTTATGTAAATACCAAAAACAAGGACAGAAAAAGGGCCTGGCTTGCCCAAGCCCCATCCCCTTGTAAAAGCCAAAAATCTTGTTTTTTTACTATCATCTTCGATGATGTATGATAAGGTTGTAAATTCTGAATTGATTATTTTTAAAATAATGAGAATTGAATTGTATAGAAGATCATGATTCGTAGTTTCATAGTCAATTTTCTCATACATTGATTTTTGAAAATTTTATCTCCCATAAATACACTGAAGTACAAAAATAGTTATTAACAAAACAAAAGATTTTTTTTGCCATTTGACCCTCCTGAATGGTCGGCTTGTTGAAAATAATTTGTCGCCTGCAATGTAAAGAGTTTGGCCATATTTGATGTTACCGCTTCGTTGACATAAGTAAAAATGAATAGTACTACCATAGCATTACCACTAAAAAACTCACTCTTGATTCTGTTATAATAAAAAGTCTCTCTTTAATGAAAGTAGGAAAATAAAAATAAAAGTGGGGTGATTAATACGTGGAGAAGATAAAATATAATAATGGATAAACATCTTCAGGAAGTGGAAGTTATATTGAAGTCTATGGACCTGACTAACCTCAAAAGCCAATTTGCGAGGTTAGGGTTATCCAAAATTTGTAAACTGCGGGTGTAGATGGTGAAGTTTGGATAAGGGACAAAAGTGTCATTTCAAGACCGTGGATAAAATTCCACTCTCACGAAAGATTAACCCCTTGGCCCTCAAAGAATTCTTAGCCATGATTTCTAGTATAGTCCCCACGAGACACTGCTGGTCGTGATGACGTGAATCCTAGCGCACATCCTCGACGAGATATTGTTGGTCACGTAGGTTCTGTAGAGCGTAAAACGTCCCCAGTATACTTATGAGAACATCCACAATTCCAGCATGTCTTCGCGAGACGCAGCTGATTGTGATGCCATGATTCCTAGTATACATCCTCGACGAGATGCTGCTGGTCATGTAGGCTCTGTAGATGCGTAAAGACGTCCCCGTCGGACTTATGACCCAGAGCGGAGATATGCATATCTCCTGTAAGCACGACTCACCCTATTTGAGATCAAAGACTGGTTCCTAGTACATCATCGCGAGATACACTGGTCATGTCTACTCTAGGCTCTGACTCGGCTTACCTAGGCTTCAGAATAATTCATTGGACATCCCCACGAGATACGCTGGTCATTCTGCTTATGGGCCCTTTCGACAGACTCCTAGAACATCCTTCTGAGATAAACTGATCATGTCAGCTCCATAAATACAGACTCATTTGATTCCTATCACATCTCTGCAAGATACACTGGTCAAAGACAAGTGAGCCAAAGTCTCGCAGAGACATTAATCGGGCGTACAAAGCCATTTCTCTTTCTTCAGGACGAGTCCCAGCTGACCAAAGAGAGATTCTGATCCGTCAGTAAAATCTCGGAGAGATTCACATATCTACACGAAATTTCAAAGAGATTCACATCTCTTTTCAAAATCCCAGAGAGATTCAAATCTCTTTGCAAAATCTCGGAGAGATTCAAATCTGTGAGGCATTCAAATCTCTCTGCAAAATCTCGGAGCTCAAACAAAGCTGAATATTCCCCATAATAGGCACGAGCCTCATGTAAGAATCGAGTCTCCTTTTCAGACTCGACACATGAATTTTGGGACATCTCATGCATTTTCACGTGACTCATCCTAGTCATTCTTACAGATCGGAAAATGTCTCTCCATCTTGGCCAACTCCGCTAAAGAGAATATTTCTCTCTCTCAACACATCATCACAAAGGATGACTCAACTTCACACAAATGGGGGGATAACAACTAGGGTTTTGGTCTGGCGGACTTCGACACGTGTGAGAATACCCGGCTTATTTCTCACCGCAGAAGAGAGTAAAGGCGGTGGAATTATGAGATAAACTCAACCTAGTTTATCTTTATCTATTCTTGAAGAGACGGGAGAAGTGCTCCGCACGGCACGACAATCAATCCCTATCTTCACCGACCTAAGATTAGAGAATTCAGTTATAAATAGGTCATCTATTTCTCCAACCTAAGGCCAAACTTTCTCATAACCTCTTAGAGAAAATCTTCTTCACTCCTCTCCCCCAAGGTAGCCTCTTTAGGTATTACACGTGAACATCAAATCGATTGACGTGGAGTAGGCATGGCCATATAAAAAAGTCATCATAAATTACCTGCTCTTTTTCCATATTGAAGTGCATGAGCCTAACTTATCTTGAAAACCGACGTCCAAGGTTAAGATTATCTAAAACTTAAACTGTAGGATCTTTAGTTTCCCATGTAATGTGGGACTATTCTCAACAAGTTCACCATATTTTTACATCAGGAAACTCATTATTTAAGAATAACATCTCAAAACTTTGTTTTTAAAAAAAGCTTGACACTTGAACATTTTATTTCTCTGGTTCATTAGGTTGAATATTAATAAGTAGTATTAATTACTAGGATCACCGATGTTTCAAACTGGAAGTCTAAAGTAAAAATGCTTCAAAGCCATTATCGGTATCAATACAACAACACAAGTAGGCGATGTTTTTATCGGTATCAATATAACATTTTGATTCTTATATTGCCCTCCACGGACGTGGTAGTTTTTTTCTTTCCACAACTTGCACACGATTGCATAAGGCATGACTCCCTAGAAAACGATTTGCTTAGAATTGATCTTACAAGTTCTCCAACCTCTCAACTGATTCTCAAAACTGTCATCCGGAACCCATTTAGTGTGCCAAGAAGAAGAAAAATGGTGCCACAAATTGTTACCCATTAACAATTAATGCAAGATTAGATGGCCACTAGTCTTTATTTCCTTATTGCAAAGTTTTGAACCTAGTGTAATTCTTCTATGTTGTAACATATATTCTTCTAGTAGGAATTAAATGATGCATACAGACACATCCAATGAAGGAAATTTTAGGAGTATCAACTTACAATCTAGTAACCTTATAAAATTACAAAAATAAACATCCGTCACTTGTCATAAACTTTTCTAGCAGAAAATCTCCATGAAAAGCATCCTCCTCGTGATAGTGTACCAAAGGAGGACGAAGGATTAGTATGATTTTGAAGAATTACAAATGTGATTCCATCTTTTAGCATTTTATTTTCCAGTTAATTGGTTATAATAGTTTTTATTTTGTTTAAAACATAAAACAAATGTGATCCTCTTTCTTTTCTCAAATGTGTGTTGCATTTTCGCAGCTGGTATACTTGATTTTATCAAACTAATTTATTATTATGCCATTTTATTCTGGAATTAAAAAAAAAAAAAAAACAACCACATACCAGTGATATACTCGATAACAAGACCACGCTATATAACAGTTTGGACAGTTTTTCATTTATTTAGTTGTTTGTTATATTTGTTCTTCCAAAGAAAATATAATATACATTCCCCATTTTTCATGCATGTGAAGATCAAACAACCTCTAATTTAAACAACAACAAATTCCTAGTGGCTCGTCATCTATATCATTTGCAAACATTTGCCGCTTAATATTTCATTGATCTCGCAATGAGTAGCACAATGTTGATCATTTTCACAATAACCTTCTAATACAGTGGTGCATTTACTGTTTATAACTTTTCTTGTTGTTGCTTCACCATCTGCATAACCGCATGAGCATCTTTCATTAGTAATTTGTTAGGAATCAAATTTTATAGCTCACATGAGAACAAGAAACCAAATTGGCAATCACAAGAAATTACAAATCAAAACGTTCATCTCTTTAAAAATAAATGTACCAACCACTGATCTTGCCTGCAACAACTTCACCCGAGTAAGAGAAACCACCCAAAAAGAACAAGCATAATACAAGAGCTACGACCAAATGAGCAGTATTGAAATTGGACACCAATTGTCGCTTCGAGGAAGTTCCCATTTTCAAATTTAATTTTTATTTTCTTTTTTGATTGCTTGATTAGTGCAACAAATTGATTTATAATGGACTTGGTAGTAAAAATTAAATAGGCTGGATTAATTACAATAAGATTATTCGCTGATTTCTTTCCTTGTGTGAATTTTCAGGATTTAGGATATCATATACGGTAATTAAATTAGCCAGATTTTAAAGATTTGGGTCATTAATTCTCTCTCATGAAATGCCAACAATCCACAAATTTGGGGTGGGACTTGGGTTGGGTCAACCCACCCAACCCATGCCCAACCACAACGTTGGGCAGGCATGTGCAATGTATTTTAAAAGTTTGGGCAAGCACGGGTACAATTTTAATAAACCCGAGTTAAACTTGGGCAATCATGGGCACAAATATTTCTAACCCAAGCAACCCACCCAACCCGAGGAACTATAATATACAGTAAAAACTCCATATATTAATATTCTTGGGACTTCACAAAATTATTAATATATGGAGTTTATTAATATAGAGAGGTATACCAATTTTTTTTTTCTTTTTTTTTTTTGTTAATTCAAAGTATGTAAATGATAATGGATATAGATCCCTTCCTTAATCATCCAAATGAGCAACAAGTCGTATATGCTTTAATCGAGGAGCGATGGAATTAGACAAGAAAATAAGGGAGATAATCTTGATGGTGATAATTGTAGGATCAGAATATCGCAACACAAAGATTCTCGCAGAATCCATAAACGACACACTGCGAAGACATCGCGGGCTGGAAGTAAAAACGACGTAACGGATGACGACAACTAAAACACGAGAAAGATGTGACAGTGTAGTGAGATTGAGGAGTGTCGCGAGATTTGACATTTGTACATTTGCGATACTTCGCAAGGCTTACCCGAAAATAAAGGACAACTTAGCTTTCATCCGCCATGTAATGTCCTATATAAAGATCCAAATAGGCTTAAGGAGAAAGGGAGATCTTTTTCGAGTGTGGAGCAAGTCATTAAGAGAGAGAAAGTTTAAAGTGATTGTAATACTTTGGTTTATCTCATGTTCATCTTGTAACATTTCGAGAGTGTGATCAATAAAAACTTATAATTGTTCATCTTAAAAATGATTTAATTGTATGGAATCTTGTGAGGGGTGTAGTGTGGGATTTTCTGCAACTACATAATGGCGCTAGAAACAGGGAGGAGTAAAGATTGATATTGTGATTTGGAAGGATTTGAAGTAGTAGATAAAGAGTTTCATATAATTTTCAACAATTTGATAAGGTTAAAGAATGGCAAGAAGAAGACATACGTCAGAACAACCAACG
>JAJJWW010018098.1:0-15760 GCA_023531295.1 Papaver armeniacum | reverse complement strand
AGTAAATACGCACGTGCGATGCACCCGCCGACTTGTCCTTCACAAAAATTTATGGTATAACAAACTATAATACTAAGGCGGAAAATCGTCCTTCAAAATAAAAATTAATGTTTTACAATTTTATCTCTTGTAATCAATTAGATGCGACTTACATTTCAGCGAGTGAAAAATTCATACACAATAGACACCAAAATGTAAGATGAAACCAAAACTAAAATAATAGAGGAAAAGAAAAAAAAACATCAAGTAAAAAACAAATACAACGACTAAGAACTTTGCAGACGACATTAATTCGTAAGATGTTTACCTAAGCTAAGAGGACGTAAGAACTTCCTTGTACACAACGTTCTTGGTGAAAGTTCCGACTTTATCGCAACGCATCCTTTCTTGATTAACACTTTAGTGTTGTTCTTTAAACACCTCTTGAAAGCCCAACATACAGTTGCCCATGATCAAGACATGTTCGAAGATAAATACCGGTGTTTTCAATTGTTTGTCCTTGTGCTTTGTTGATTGTGAACGCAAAGCACATACGTCTCGGGAATTGCTTGCGAATCATCTTGAACGGCATCTCAAGATTCTCTCGCGGGCTCATTGGCATCCTATGGAGAAATACTCTTTTTACCCGCTGAATTCCCACCGAGGATCACCGCATCGATACAATTTGGAAAGAACTTTTATGATAAGCCTAGTACCATTGCATAAGCCATTCTTGGCACTAACATTCCTCAAAGAATATAATGGGTGCTCCTAGCTTCAATTTCAACTCATGAGGAGGTAAACCACCCGGGCCATTCCATTCAACTGTTCTGAAGATAGAGGTTTTGGAAATCATCTTCCACGGAATCAAATGAATAATACGTATGCTCTTGTCCCTAAACATGCGACCACTCGATCATTTAACTTATCGACATGCTCATTCAGTGGCGTGATAAGTGCCCGGTTAAGCAAGTAATCTTGATCCTCAGAATTATCTACCAAGTCGGGAAAGGTAGCATCTATCAGTTGGGACACTGAATCTTCACCAATCCAGGGTATCACCATATCATCTGGCATCTTTATCATGTCATTTGCCGCAGAAGGTTCATTTCCATCACCAACTCGCATCAAGAAATCAGAATAAGACGTATCGCCCACTGCACGCATATTCTTCTTCAGACGAAGAACCTCTACATATCTCCACAGAGCCGACCTGGTAAGACACGAATCAACCATTTGCCCCCTTGAAGCTTTTGGTACAACCGGAAGAACTCAGCGGAAATCACCTCCCATAATAACAATCTTACCACCAAACGGCTTCTTGTTACCCGTTATATCTCTCATAGTCGTATCGAATGCCTCGACAAAATACCGATGTGCCATGGTAGCTTCATCCCACATAATCACAAAGAGCTTGACGGAGTAGATCGGCCAACTTGTCATTTTTAGCGATGTCACATGTAGAAGTTCTTCATTTCGGAGTAAATGAGAGCTTGAATCTCGAGTGTGCGCTTCTTCCACCAGGTAGCATAGTAGCCGCAACTCCGCACGTAGGCCGTTGCTATGGCAATACCACCACTTCTTCCGACGGCCGACAAAATAGCACGGTAGAGAGAAAAGTCTTCCCAGTACCTCCTGGACCATCAATAAAGAAGACTCGCTTTCTTTTCTTCGGACGGCACCCATAATTGTATCATAAGCCTTGACCGATCTTCATTCAAATGTCCACATTCATCATATCTTCTTCGAAACCGGGATGGATACCTCCTCTTCGATCAAATCGTACACACTTGTAAATTATCGCCTAATATGCCGACAATTTCCTAAGATCATAATCTTTTAGACGCTTTCCATGTTGATGAAGCATTTGACCCAACTCTCTGAGAAGCCGATCTGTTAAGTATGTGGAGCTTGTATCACTTGAACTTGCATAATCTTCAACCATGTCGTTGAAGAACTCGTCCCATAACTTTCTAACGTCCACCGAGTTGCAGAAAACCAATATGCTACCAAAAAGAGTTCTCAAAGCAGATGGCATCTTGTTTGTTGCTGCCTCGGCCATACATGCCCTCAAACTGTTATCATTCTCCAACAATCCTCGTGCCTCGGCTGCACTTTTAAATGTATGATATCTTCTGCCATCAACTGTCAACAAATATTCGTATGAAGTGGCACCCCTAACATGCATAAGTATGAGCCTCAGAAAAAACCTTTCAGCCGCAATAGGGGGCACAGAATATACTCTACCAATCACCCTCTGTTTTGTTCTTCTTCTATGCCATTTCTTAATTGCTTTGTCCCATGTGTAGTGTTCAGGAAACTCCCGATACAACCATCGCCTAGCCATAGGATCACATGCATTTGTAACAAAATACTCCGTCAACATCGTTTTGGAATTATTTTCATTTGCTAAGACCTCATCGACTGTTTGATGCTCATATAATAGGACACTATTTTGTTTGGGAAGATGCAAGTGCAATCGTTGAACTGCTGGACACATCTTATTCATCGCAAACCTGTATATCCTCCACATTGCCTCTTGAGCACACACCCATCTTGCATTGATATAGCGTGTTACCTCGTTATTCTCGGATTCTGGCTGCACTGGTTGCACTCGGAAGGAAATACAATCTGGGCCCTTGTAGACGTACTTGTAAAGATACTTCACACTTTGGACAGTGGAACAAACTTCTACATTGATGTGGCAATCATATTTCTGAAGAAGCCAAGGATTGTAAGGCACCACAAATCTATTGTCCGCTATGAAGTTCTTACTCATTTGTATAGTATTTCCATCATCTCTCCTCTGATAGACTGGGTAAGCATCTTTGCCTTGCACGGTACATTGTAAAATTGTTTGAAACCCTCTCTTGCACTTCCCTTCTCTCATGCACTTGCTGCCACATGGACCATGAATCATCCATTTTTTCACGCACTTATATAATTCGGGCTCTTTCTTCTTATCAGGGATTTCTGCTCTAACTATACGATCATAATCATCATGACCTTGTAACTTGTCTTCTTTTTCCAATATGATCAACATATGGACATGAGGTAGACCTCTTTTCCAAACTCAATCACGTGAACATGAGCAAACTACTCTTCCCAGTACATTCTTGTTAAATATATCTTCTTTCAACTCTTCAAATTTAGCACGGAATACTCTAGTGTTAAATCAGGTCTATCTGATGCAGATTGACCGGGACGTAAATTAGCTACAATCTCGGGCCAGAGTGGATTGCAAGTCATTGTAAGAAATATATCAGGCTTCCCATATTTCTGTACTAATGCCATCGCATCTTGGTATCGCTGGTACATATCACGTGGCCCACCAATGTATGAAGAAGGCAGTACTATCTTCTTGCCTAGTTCGTCTATTGAGACAAAAAAACGTATCAAGAATTCATGCATGTTTGATGTACTTAGGATATAAAATTAGAAACTTTGCTCTCTTTTAAAACTAAAGTGGATTCTGAAGCTTTGACTTTGAATATTATTTCAGGAAAAAAAAACATAATGCGCATATGTATTCAATTTGTAACTTACCTACGCTGGTTTCACCAGCTCTTTGTGCATCTTGTAGTCCTTCGTAGATTTCCGCCCTTATTTCCTTCTGATGACCTGTAACCCATCTAAGTCTGGCGGAGTCGATTTTAACCCAGTTATCCACAACGTACTGTTGCAACAATCGCCCACCTCGAAGAAAAAGTGAATCATGAATGTTACGGATCTGTCCAACAATTAAAAGATACAAAAACACCCAAAAAAATTGACTAAAAATGTGAGTTCAAGTCTCAGGATTTATAGGTTGTATTACTTAATACCTACAGAAGTAATATTCGGAAACACATTAGAGAAGATATGATGCAGGATATAGTGAACGATGTGTCATAATTCAGGAAAAACATGAATTCAAAAGCTTTCATAACTAAAGACGTATTAATACCTGTAGAATGTACGAATAGTATCCACGGCATGACATCTTTCTTCCATTTGAATCTTTGCTATTTATGTCCCACCCGTAGCTTCCATAAGGGAGTAAAAGTGGATATTGCATAGGATCGTAATTGCCACCTGTTTCAAAGACTTGTAAGAGATTCCCCCCGTTGTCTGCACTACTATTTCACGTTCAGTATGTGTGTAACTATCATCACCTATCGGCACAATAGCCGCAACCTGGGAAGCAGTTGGAAGAGTGTACTGCAACTGATCTTTAGGTTGCTCTTTAATAATCAACTGGCAATCCAAAAGATCTTCTCGTTCTGAACCTTGACGAAAAACATGGACAAAGCTATTGTGTCTATTCAATATTTCCCTTAACAGCTTCAACACATCTTTATCCAACACATCATTACCTTCCTTCATCCTCCACTTAATCTCCTGATCTGTGTCATAAAAATATATTTGTATATATCGCGGTCGAGATGCTCTATCTGGAGGTAAAAGGCTACCTATCCTATGGTAAAGCTGGCCTTGAATGCGGAAAGTATAAACTCCTTCAGTACCATCGGCAAGATCCCTATCAAAGTAGACCCCCATTGAAGTAAGCGAAAAACAACGGTTATACGATCTAATGTTGATCCTAAAATCTTTCCCTCTTGGTCCCTGGTCATCAAACAACTCCAAAAGTTCTATAGGTGGCTCAATAAATGGTAAAGATATTTTCCCCTTCCCACAACAAAAATACTCTTGACTCACGATAGAAAAGCTCTGCATGACATTTTGGACATGTTTCTGATGGTGGCAAACGGTACTTTACAAATCCAACTTGATAAGCAAGTCCTCTTGCACAATTATGGAAAGAAGATCTTCCCACAACACTTCGACGTGGACGACCTACCTGTCTTCCAATCCGACTTCCTTGTGGATTTGCTGTAATAAACCGAGAGAGCTCAACATTCATACATATTTAGATTACAAAGAAATCCAAATACCTTTCAAATAATTTAACTATTCCACTTCAGAAAAGTAAAAAGATCTTACATGCTGCATTTTGTGTATGTTGAGATTCTTGAGATTGAGCCTGCGCCATAAGTCGAGGGCTTCTACGTAGGTTCAATGCAAGACTGGCATCTGTTGTTGCATAAATTGAACCGGTGAAAATAACCATTAGGTCATCACAAAAAACTATGAATGACCTATGAATATATTCGAAGCCGAAATATACCTAGATAACGCCGTAAGAAAAGATATGACTATACCGATTGCATCCTGTGTATGTGGTGGTTCTCTATGTTGAGGATGTTGACTGAACCTTGGACTTCGGCGCAAGGGCAATTGGGCAGCATGACTGCTTTCTCCGCGATGTGGTACACTTACTTGATGCGGGGCATTTTCTGCAGCAATTTCCCCATCATCGGAACTGCTATCATCTGCTGAGTCATGATTAGGTCTCTCTACAGCGGCACTAATAACTACGGCTCCTGCCTCTTTTGTTCCAGGAACACAGCTGTCGGGTCGGCGCCGTTTCTATTTACCAAATTTTTTTGTAGAACATAAGTCTAAATTCACATCCATTTTTACTTAATCCTAAAACTGAAAGAGATTTAAAACCTATTTTGGTATCTCGAAAGAGAAATTTGTACATAAACATGTAATACACTACAAACTTATCATTAAGAAACTGTGGATCTGTCCACATAACTAATGGTGATGAAGGCAACCGATAATGCTTAGATCACATGAATGCCCCTCTTTTGATGAAGACAACTTAAGTCTAGGATGTTTTTCTAAAAATCTCTAAATGATGTAACAAATACATACACATATACCTGGTATGGAGCAATTGACTTTCCCTTTCTTTTTCGGGATGCCTCTGCGGCGTCCTCATCTTGGCACTGAACTTGCTCAATAAGTCTGGGACTGCGGCGTGTAATGATTATGTTAACATTATGTACTCTTGTTCCTCCCATTTCAGGTGATTTACGGCGTGGTTCAGGTTGTGTGAGTTGAGGATTTTTGTGAAGGTTTAAGTCAGCAGCGCGAGTGTCCGCCATTGCTGCAACAGTTGGACCAACAAAAAATTAGAAAACAGATCTTACGTATCGCATTTTGTGTATGTGCTCGTTCTTGATTTTGTTCGAATAGTGCAGGGGTTCTCTGAAGTTTTATAGGAGGTGGTAGACCACCCTCCATGGCTGGAAAGTGTTGATTTTCAGTACATTTTCCATTTACAGAGTAGTATGGTAGTATATTAAAGAAAAAAAAATCAGTATGTGGTGATAAACCACTTACACATTTCAGGTTCTGTTTGAAAGTGCTGCGTGAGTTGTGGACTTCTATGAAGGTTCAAGTCACCAGCGCGAGTGCCCACCATTGCTGCAACAGATGGAAAAAAAAAAATTAGAAAGCACAAAGGGCATTTAGAAAATTAGAAAAAAAATTAAAATCCACTTCAAGTGGACGTTTCTTGCTAGTTTCACTGTCTGTGACAATATATTCCAGTTTCGGAGATTGATACCATTAATCCGTCTCCTATATGTTAAAGTTTAATAAAACAGTACCTTTGTCAGTTTGGGAAGTAGATATTGATGCACCGGCAGGACTTGCTTCTTGGTTCACATCTGAACTTCTCCTTGCTCTATCTGCCCATGACGCCGCATTTGTAACTGAAGACTTCGCTGTTGCAGGTCAACCTCATAACGTCTCGTCATGTTTGTTTCAATATCTGAATAGCATAAGTCGATACTTTTGAGCTTCCCTATACATCAAAGACATAACCAAGCTAAATCGGAACTCTATTCTATATATAATAATTCAGGCAGAAATTCTATGTATCATTACTATCATGCCACTTGTTTTGTGCTAGTCCCCTCGTAATGGTTTTAGCTTAGGAAACTCATAATCAACTTAAAAATCTCAGGGTAATGAGTTTAATTTAGAGGAACCAATAATAATAAACTAAAATCTACTTGTTTTCGCTTACCACTACTTGTTCTTGTATCTTGGTCATTGTTGCTTCTAGTTCGTACTCTTTTTTCCCTGTCTATAGCATGATGCTCCAGTATTGGATCCATTTCAAGTAGACGTTTCTTGTTTTTCTCACTGCCTGTGCCAATGCCTTCCGGTTTCCAAAATTGATATATAACAAAACACATCATCATTAGTCTCCTATGTTACAATTTAACGCAGTAAGTTAAACATTATCAACAATGTGCATGATTCTGGCATACCGCAACACGTTTCCGCATCTTTCCCAACTTTAATTTCACGTCGATTTTGTGATGACGGAATACTGTGTTGATTACGGTGTTTTTCAGGGAAAGTGTCGATAATACTTGCTCCTGGTTCATGCGTTTTATCATGGTTGAGGAACACCGGGGCTTCGGCGAAGATTAGTAAACCTTCCTATACCTCTATCAATTTGGGAAGTAGAAGTTATAGATATTGAAGCACCAAGGTATTACTTGCTCTGGTTCATCCATTTTATCTTGGTTGAGGAATCGGGGCTTCGACGAAGATTACCGAACTTTGTGGCCGAGTTCCCCTCAATCAACAAAAAAAATGTAACGAAGGAATTATGGATGTTAATCAACTACATCTGCTATTATATATAATGGTATAGATATATAGATATATAACCAATTCGAACTAACTTTTGTATTCGGATGACAACAAAGTAAACTAACACATTTAGTTGATTATATTTATATATACCTCTGTCAAGTTGGTAAGTAGATGTGGTAGACGTCAAGCACCGTGGTAGTATTTGTTTCTGGTTCGTATCTTTAATTTTACCTCCAACGCTTGTTGTCGCCGCTTAAGGTAAGCAATACGATGGCGTTCACGATTTCTTTCTATTTCTTCTTGATCAATGCACTTCTTCTTTCTCTATCATGGATACGCCGTTGTTCTAACATTGATTCCCTATCGTTCCCCGATGCAAAAGCGTTTTAATTCTCTTGTAAGCATTACGCTCTTCTTCTGTCTCTTTCTCTTATCTTCTTGACATTCTTGCTCTTGACGTTTAGCCTGCTCGATGATCCTTGGGCTTCTACGGGCATCCATTTGTACTCTGTTCAAATCAAATTCCGCATCTGTAAATGTCACTACAATCAAATTCTGCATAAGAAATGGATTCCAGTGGCATAATTTTTGCTTTTATGGAAGTATTCAAAGATTGAACTTAGTGAGACATTGTTTGAGCCTGAATTTAGTTAGGATGTGTCCAAGATTTTATGGTTACTCGGATCCACCAGTCAATTGATCAAAAAAAAAAAAAAATCCTAAATAGATTGAATAGCATGTGACTGGTGATTCATTAAATGGGAACTTGAAAAAAATCAGATGGTGGTTCATTAAATTATACAAATTAGAGAAGACCAAAATACGTGTAGATAAATCTCATAAACCGTGATGAGAAGATCAGAACTCGTGTAGCATTTTCATATATTTATTGATAAACAACCATATCAAATTTTTACTTTTTAATATATTTATAGTCTCCGAAAAGATAGCTATAATTTAAAGGTAAATTGAAGGAGTTTATGTATTTTTATATGTTGCATATATAATGCTCAAATACTTCACTTGATATATACTATAAAATTACTTAGAAAAGTCTATAGATTTTAGTTTCGATACGAAAAATTAGTAAAGAAAATAAGCGGACACAAATGACTCCTTATAAAACGTACATATCATATATATGTATACAAATATAAATATGCCATGTACAACACCCCAAGCAAACATCTTAAAAATTCCTAAATGATCCATAGTATTTTCTAGAACTATATAAATACCCTTAATTTAACGGATATGGATGTCAAACGGATTTTCAAGGTTGCATCCTGGCCGGATCCGTTGTCCATTGGATTTCAAAAATTTCATTCGCATCCAACCCATTAACGAACGGTCCGGACATCCATCCGTAAATGAACGGTTGGTCCGGTTAAATCCACGGATTACGGGACAAATGCTTACCCCTACTCAAAACAAGTCTATGTCAGGATTGGCGTAAGATTATGAAATAAAAGAAAGTGAAATGCATGTTTTGCGTGAAAACAGATGGTTTGAGCCGATATTGGAATGCAATTATCAATTACTTATGTTGATTTTGATTTTAATGGCTAGTATTTTTTTTAGATTTCAATTTCGATCGAATTATTAACCAGAATGAGCTAAAAACTGATTTAACATGGGAATAGTAAAAGGGGTTAAGACGGGAAATCTCCATCAGTCCATCTTATCTTATCTTATCTCCCCCCCTTTAATGGCAGCAAGCCAAATCAAAAAAAGCTAACCAAATCTGTGGTGTATGCACGTTTTTTTCGTCGCCGATTTTTTCGTTGGTGAACGTATTTTTTGTTACTCCCGTACTTTTGACCCGCGTCGTTGGATTGTATCCTTCTCCGTCTAAAGCAGCATCATCGAATTCTCCTCCATTGTTTTTCTTCCTCTCTTCTCAGTTATGCATAACCAAATTCTCTCATTACTGAAATCTAAATCTAAGGACTACAATCCAACGAAAAAAAACAGAAACAAATTGCAATGAAGAGGTGAGGAATTGCGAACCCTAAATCCCCAATTTTTACTTACCAAGACAATATGAACATTCAAAATTAATAAACTGAAGTAAAACATGATGATGATGCTTACCCCTGCTATTGTGAAGTAAAACATGATGATGAGCCAATAATAAACTGAAGTAAACCTCCTGTAACATCCATCATGTTTGAAACATGCATTTTGTTTCAAAACAAATTGAACTTTTTATTGGCTCATCAGTTTACTGGTCTTCTTGGTGGTGTGTTTTAACTCACCATTACTGCTGCTGCTGTTTCTTTCTAGAAGAAAAGAAAGGTGTTTGCCTTTTCCCCAGAGAAGAAGAGAATATTGTTTTTAAGTTTAGGGTTCGTGGGTGGTGGCTGCGACAGTGGAGTAGTTGTTGGATTATAACTGATTTTGAGTGATGGATGGTGAGATTAACCAAAAATCCCATCAGAACCAGATTTTATATTTTCTATTTGATTTTGTTGTTTATTGCTAAGGAGTGTTTGTTTTGTTGCTATCCCCCAGCTGGATCGGACTCAGTCAGGGAGTTAGGGGAATACTGAGAGAAGGAATGTACAGGGGACCAGCAGGGAGGGCAATTGCCCCATATTTCATATGTTAGCTCTCTTTCTATGGGTACCTTACCTAGGCCAAACTTTTATAGACAAAAAAATTTATTTATAAGATGCCAAGGACCAAAAATGGTACCTTAAAACACAAATAAGGACTGGTCAAACCGGCATGGCCTAAACTAAGACACAACGACGGATCAAAATAATAATGGAGATTTTCAAGTCATGGTCATGGGACATGGTTTCTATACGAATTCTAAGTCACGTAATAAATCTTGAGACATAGTTGAATTTTAGTCACATTATATATTTTACAAGGATGTTACAGGAGGTTATCAAATTGAGTTCAAATTTGATATCTAAAATTCGGGACAAATGCTTACCCCTGCTATTGTGAACATATCTATTCCCACCAAATTTCATTTTCAAACGAAAAGAAGGTCACCCCTTATCCAACAGCTGGGGGTGCGAATATCAATTGTCCTCCGGGGGTGTTCCGAGCAACTTTTCGAGCCGAGTTTTCCAAAAATATTTATTTCCAAAAATACCTAAAAATACATAAAAACACAATATTAGTACAAAAATCGAGTTCCAACAATACCAACAATGAGGACAATTCAGACACAAAAAATGTGTCTATCAGCCCTCGACCGAAGCAGACATAGCAAGGTCGACCGAAGCAGGCAAGACCGACATCATACTAGGGGAATGCTCTCCTAGATGCCTTTTGAACGTGACATACTCCAAGGACAGATGACCCGTCTCTCACGGTAACATCTAACTTTGTCTCATAAGTTTTATCTTTAACTGTCACCATCTTATGCCTACCCCACAATAGTGTAACCATTGTGTGCTAGGCAAGGGACTTAATGTTGATGGTGGATTTTCATTTAAGGTTAAAATTGTAAAAGCCAGAAAATTATGCGCTGACATCTTGTAAAACATAAGGCCATCGATAAGTGTTGGATACTCCCTCACTTAATTCACCTAGAATGGAGCATGTGGCAACAATCCCATTCTATGAATACACGAAATTCATCCGGTTGGAGCATGTAGCAACAATCCCATATACCTGTGAATTTCTAGCATTATTAATTAATGCGCAATCGGCCTTGTATTTCTGTACTCATTATCGGTGCGGCATGATGATCGAGTGTTACTCTTACAGAGCAACACGAACCTCCAAGCATTATAATGAAACCATGTACGAAATACCCGTCATGGCCGACTCTCGGTGTGTTATACTAGCCCGATTGAGCCCTCTCGGTGTGTTATACTAGCTCGATTGAGCATCCCAGGACCGACCGATCAATCAGGATATGATCGTAGTCATCCAACTCCACAAGCATGATTAGATGACCCAGATCAATTTCATCACCCCCAAGCGGTATGGAATACCCACCGCCCACCACCATGGTCGGCCATTGGCCTAGCTTGCCAAAAAACGTTCATACCAAGCGGTATGGACGAGAAAACCCTAAATTAGGGTTTGCGGCATATTACATGTGTCGCAAAACAGTATCAACCATCCATCTTCGCAGGTATAGATGGAGGGTGTAGATGTAAACTCAAAGGGCCCATAACATGTCAACACAATCACCGAGGGCCCGCCTACACACTTGACCAACCGGTCAAGACCAACCATGCTTGGTCGTAACAAATTCGTGCGCCCAAACAAGGGGTGACGTACGGCTTTGAAATCCAGAATTAGGGTTTTGAGCATCACGAGCGTCCATCCTCTCCGGCACGAATGGAGGGTCCAAGATTAGATTACAGTCCTCCGGTCATACCAAAGATGACCACCGTGGACCCATCTATTCCCTCACCCGATCGGCCAAGGCATATCATGCCCGGTTAATCCAAACGCACGCCCAAACTAGCGTGGTCACACCTCCCAAACCACAACCGATCTCGACCGCTCAACTTCCCATAGGACGATTTGGATGGCTCGGATCACGTTTTTATGGGATATTCAGGTACAGGCGTGAACACCAACCTACCACCTTCACACCAGGCTAATCGGCCAAGACCGACCAAGATTGGTCGTCTTGGAACGTGTGCCTAAAGTGGGCGTGACGTGCGGCTCTTGCGGCACTGGTTTTTTGTCACAAATCGATCTCGACCACTCAACTTCACCGGATGAATTGAGTGACCCATATCATACTTTCGAGAGGTAATGGGTATAGGCGCCTACACCATCATGGCGTCTACACGCATGTATGGTCGGCCTGGCCAAAGTTGTATCCCATGCTTGGTTTCGACCAAGCTGAAGAGTGATGCCTGCGCACCTCTTCAAAACCCTAATTTCATTAACGGTCGCAGATGAGTGTCTCAAAGATCATCTCATCCGTCCAACTTCACAAACTTGGTTATACGACCCTGGGTCGAGTTAGTTGGTCGGTGAGGCGTCATTACCCGTCACTTTACCACACCATGATGCAAAGACTACATAAAATACACACGATACTTCACAAGTATCAACTTCCCGAATAACGCAGATTATTCAAATTAGCATTACATGCTACCTATCGTGGATCCACGATCCACACGTTCCAGACATCAATCATGTCACAAACTGGGGGATACATACGGGGTATTGGTCCAGTTTTACAGCGTGCAGCAACGCGCCATCACAAGAACGTGTTAGGAAGTCATGGACGGTTAGAGATGAACAGGAGAAGTGGGCAAGACTGGTCGTGTGGCACCGACGCACAACTCCACTACTCCATCACTCCACTTCCTCCACTTCCCACGAGAGACGTGAATAAGGCTCAATGACTTGTATAAATAGGTTCTCCGCCCTATTTCAAAAAGAAGGGAGAAAAACAACACAAGTCGAGACGAGACAGAAAACAAGTGTTAATACAAAACGTATTCCAACACCCAGAGCCTGCTTGCATCAATCGTAAGCCTGCTCATCTTTCTGTTACAAGTCATTCATAGCCAACACCTTCACAATCTCAACACCTTCTTCGCTTCCCTCCCTAAGATCAACCCCATATCCTTCACTTTGTGACCGAAACAAGTCTAGAACGGCCATTTCTTGGTTTAGGCCGGACTTGCACAGATTGATCTCTCGAATCTACAAGCACTCATCGCGCAGTGCATTTGTTTAAGGTTTAAATTCATTCCTCATCCACACCCCAAATTACCAAATTCTGCAGGAGTAGTTTTCACCCATAAACAGCAATACAATTTACAAGATCATATCCAAGATATTAACAAACAAACTAAATCCCATCCTGAACAAGTTAATCTCCCTTAATCAACCATCCTTTATGTCAGGGAGACAAATCACCCATGAACTAATTTACTTGATGAAAATTTCAAAAGCTGAAAAGGGGCATTTAGCATTAAAATTAGGTCTATCAAAAACGTTTGATAGGGTAGAGTGGAAGTTCAAAGAGTTTGCAATGATGGATTTTGGAGTTGAAAACTCTTGGATAAATGTTATCATGCAATGTATATAAACCACCTCTTTCTCCATCCTCCTCAATGGATCTCCAGACCTGAAATTCTCCACCTCAAAAAGTTTGAGACTGGGTGATCCGTTAGATCCTTACCTTTTCTTAATATGCATAGAGATATTATTTAGACTTCTAGAAAGAAAGGATGAAGGATAAAAAAAAAAACTGGGGTTTAAAATAAATAAAAATGCGACGAATATTTCACATCTTTTCTTTGCGGACGATTTTTTTTTTATATATTCACAAAAACTGATTTGGGGGAAGCAAAAAATATTTTAGATATCCTATCGATATTTGGCGAGATTACGGGACAAATGGTCAATCTTCAAAAGTCAAGATTTACTTCAGCCCACGTATGCATCCGAAACATGGAAAAATCGTAGCAATGATGCTAAAATTCCCTTTGACGACAAAAAATGATAGATATCTTGGAACTTCTTCTTCGAAAATATTATATTATCCTTCAAGGCTGGAAATCAAAATTTCTTTCACAATCAGGCTAAACATTACTGATGAAATTTATTCTCCAAGCCTTGCCAACTTATCAAATGCAAGTCTTAGCTCTTCCTAAGAAAACTCTAGATCAATTGGACATAACCCAAAGAGACTTCTGGTAGAATAAAGATAAGTCCAAGAGTAGAGGAGGATATATAAAATCATGGGACAATATTTGTAATCATATATCTCAAGGAGAGCTAGAAATTAAGAACACCCACCAATTTAATATAGCTTTCCTCACGAAATCGGCAAGTAGGCTAATTTATGACCAAGATCAACTCTTGACCAAACTCCTAAAAGCTAACTACTTCCCAAATTGACATCCTTTAGAAAATTCTAGATCCTCTAATATTTCCTGGATTTGGACAAGTATTCAAAAAGGGTTAAACCATATTAAAGGCAATTTCGTCTGGTAAGTTAAAAACGGAGCGTCTATAAAAATATGGGAAGACATATGGGTGCCTAACACATATATAATCCCCAAACCTATGAATATTCAAGAACCGATACCACGAATGGTTAATGATTTGATAATTATTGAAGATAATTGGGATCAAAAGTAGACGAGTACTTTATTCCAGAAGAATCAAGAATTCAAGTTATATTTCCAAAAAGACAAGAACAAGACAAATTTGGATGGGACCATCATCCTTCGGTAATTTTATCAGCTAAGAATATTTACAATTTTCTCATAAATCTAGATCAAAGAAGTGATACCTTAAGTGAATTCCCTTGGCAAAAGATATGGAAAATTCAAGCAATCCTAAGAATAAAATTATTCATTTGGAAGTTAACTCGAAAAGCTCTACCAACTTCTTCAAGACTCGGGGCACACAACTCAAATATATGATCAGAATGCCCAATGTGTAACTCTCTGGAGCAAGAAACTAAACAACACGTGTTTAGATTTTTCCGTCGGAAGAGCTATATGGTTTGGATTTTCCTTAGAAGCTATTAATACTAGAATTAGTACGGATTCGATAAATTCTTGGGTTAAAGGTTGGATCACGTATCCGGATTTTGCGCAGTTCACGAAAAAAATTGTCACCGCGTTCATCTGGAAACATAGATGTCTAGTAGTGTTTGAAAATGCCATTCCAAATCCGGAAAACCTTATAAAACAAATCAAGAAACTTTTGCAACAAACACCTTAAAAAATGTTCATAAGACTATGTCACCTTAAAGAAGAACAATTTCTAGACCTAGCGCATTTGGATACAAATCGCTTCGACTCGCTTCTCGTAAGAAGTCGGGCGGTCAAAAAACTATTTTGCTTCACAAAAAACTGACTTGCTTCTAGAAGTCGTTCTGAAATATTATTGCCAAACTAACTTCTGACTTTTTGACTTCTAGAAGTCGAAAAGCAAATTCTAAGTGTGCATCCAAACGCTCTATTAAGACAATATCTTAATAAAGCACCAGGTTCTAGTATATAGCAAGAGACTAGAAACACATGACTAAAAAGACACAGCTTAATAAAGAAGGTTGTAGTACTGGGGAGTTTAATTGTTTACTACAGCAGCATCTGGGGAGCTTTTGTTACCTTTCTTGGACGATCTTGATACTGGAGAGTTAACACACATTCACTGATGAAATAAGCTTCGAGTATTTGCTTCTATGTGGAGAAGTTTCAGCAACTCAACAAGTTTGTGGGACAACGGTAACAAAGCTCTCTCCTCTCTCTGACCCCTGGGCTTGGGGTGGTGTTATATTCATTCTTTATCAAGCGTCGGGAAGAGATGACCTTTT
>JAJJWW010018097.1:0-115471 GCA_023531295.1 Papaver armeniacum | reverse complement strand
CACCTAGCCCAAGCTAGTCACGCCATGCGCCTATGGCAAACCCTTGGCCCACATGCCAAGCCAAAACCGTGCCTATCGAGGCTAGCCACGCCCCGAGGCGAACCCCTTGGCCCCACATGCCAAGCCAAACCAAACCTAGCCAAGCCCGGTCGCGCCATGCCAAACGCACTTTGACTTAGCCTAGCCATGCTAGTCACATCATGCCAAGCTAAACGCCCTTGCCTTGGCCTAGCCACGCCATACTCCCTTGGAAAACCCTTGGCCCTACATGCCAAGCCAAACCAAACCTATCCAAGCTAGTCGCGCCATGCCAAACGCACTTTGCCTTGGCCCTAGCCATGTTAGTCACATCATACCAAGCCAAACGCCCTTTCCTTGGCCTTAGCCACGCCATACGCCCAGGGCAAACCCTTGGCCCCATATGCCAAGCCAAAATTGCACCTAGACAAAGCTAGCCATGCCCAAGGCGAACCCTTGGCCCCAAATGCCAAGCCTAATCACACCCTAGCCGCGCCACCCTGTTGGCCTTCCTACACGGCCACAAAAACGAAGGCGTGCAACAATCAACGGTTGCCCTTCAAACCTAGGAGCAAATCCTAGCCATCCAAGGTTACCAGACGACAAATGGTAACCTTTGGACCAGAAAACCTAAGTTTGGCCACGCCAAGCCTTGCCATGCCAACGGCATGCCAACCTAACCCGCGCCACCCGTTGGCCCTCACTACGCGGCTACCAAAAGAAAGGCGTGCAACAATCAACGGTTACCATTTAATCCCAGGCAAATCCTAGCCATCAAGGTTACAGATGACACATGGTAACCTTTGGCCCGAAAAACCTAAGTTTGGCCCACGCCAAACCTTGCCATGCCAGCGGCATGCCAACTAACCGCGCCACCACGTTGGCCCTCACTACGTGGCCACCAAAACGAAAGGCGTGCAACGATCCAGCGGTTGCCTACTCTCAAGATGCAAAATCTCGATCGTTGAAGGTCACGGTGGCAAGTTTCCCAAGCGATTTGCCAAGCCAAACAACGTGCTTTACATGTTTTTCCAAAACATTTGAGATATCCAACACAAAGCGGGGGATCCTCTTTGGGTATTGGTTTGGCGGTTTACATGGTGCGGCGTATACTACGCCCGTCATAAGGAAGTGCCATAAGGGTGAGGCGTTTAGTAAATACGAGAAGTTATGTGTGAAACGTTCATGGGTCATAAAGCAATAAAAGAAAATAAAAGAAAAATATATACAATGTCACAGGATGAAGAGTCACTAGGACGCGGGATTTCACTACTTTTCATATTCTTGTGGTTCAGTCATTAACTCGAGACAATATAAACAAAAGTTGTGACTCGATTCCTTGCCAAAAATAGATTCCATAAAACATTATTTGTAAGTCGTAAGCATGACCCATCAAAGTAATTTAAACTAAGCATGCGACATCGGACAAAATAACAAATAATTAATAGAAATCATAAAACAATTAAATCTATGCAAAAGTCATATAAAGAATTAATTCATTTACCACAATCATGAAAAGTTGCTTCCTCCGTTGTCCCGGTGATGGGTTCTAGCTCATCATGGTGTAAACTTGCTCAAAAATCATTATTAATGCTCAAAATGGTTTACAAATGATGAACAAGGGAGAAGAGATGAAAAGCCTGATTTGTAACGATTTAATTGTTACAACGGACCTGTCACATTCTGAACGATAATGTAAAGTGTTCTTGTTGCGGAAATTTTAAGTCGCATACGTATTCGACCCACACCAGCGAGTCCTTGCACTGTTGAAGAACGAGCGGTTTGGCCGTCGTTCTTCGTGTTCTTCGTCTTCCACGGGAGGCGAGATAAATGTGTTCTGCAACTCGCGATTTCTCGCCTCTCGTGATGCTCTACCAGCTCCCTACTCTCCATCCTTGCTCTAATACTCCTCTGAACCTTATATAGACTCTCGTAAGCGAGAATAATCCTCGTAACTCCGGCCCGAATCTTCCATTACTCGGCATTGAAGAAAAATATTCTCGGGAATATTTTCTTCCCTTTCTTGCCTGCACCAGCTGTCAATTATGCATATAATCTCTTTTGTTAACTCCACAATGCCTCTGTTGCGACTCAAAGATGCTCCAAACACACACACGAGAACAAGTTAAGAACACACAGAACCCGTGAATAACTCGTGTCTCTGTTTTTCTTCCACACGACAGTAGCCAAATTTAGACGAATCTAACGACTATACCAACTCTGTCTAAGAGTAACGGGCCCAAAACAATCCACTTGAGTGATTGAATCACTCCAGAAATCTCCAAACCCCGAATCCAGCAACACTCGGGTTTTGTTGAGCAAAACCCGTAACTCCCGTCGTCTTCAAACTGAGCTTCCCGGCCAAATATAACCCACAACATCGATCATACCATGCCCGTTAAGTCAAACACGTCATCCCAACCAATTTCGACCATTTAGTCTCACTAAAACACCTTCAAAACGAACCCTAATTCTCAGTTCTTTGAAACCGATTTTCCCTTAAAAACCAGGTTTGAAATGTAGAAGATGGTTAGCCCTTATCCAACAGCTGGGGGTGCGAATATCAATTGGGTGCCCCTTAGTAATTGGGTTACCCCTTATCCAAAGTGGAAGTCCGAATATCAAATGTCCTCAGGGGTGTTAAAAGCAACTTTTAGAAAGAATTTTCCAAAAATATTTATTTCCAAAAATACCTAAAAATACATAAAAAACACAATATTAGTACAAAAATCAAGTTCCAACAATACCAACACGGGACAATTGAGACACAAAAATGTGTTTATCAAATACCCCCAAACTGATTATTTGCTAGTCCTCGAGCAAATTTATTCTAGAAAATAAAACTCATTTGAACCCCTAGGTGGCCCTAGTGGCGGAGTGTTGTCTCCGGAGGGTTTGGAGGTGTACCCACAAAACCTTTACTCGGACCCTAGCTATCTACACGAGAACCTTGGAAGGCACTAAAGAATCTCCTTGGTTGGAATACTTATTGACTACGGGAGGAAGTACCCCGATGCGAAATTCAATTCTTGTACGAGTTTGCACTCAAGCATACTAAAATTCATATATAAGTCACAAAGCTCTACTCGAGATAGTCGCACTATGGACATCAATTCCGGAGTCAAAACTAATCACATGGATAGATCAAGAAGATGGATATAGAGAAAAACATAGATGGTTTTGATGTTTACTAAGTGAACGGTGTTTCCCATATCTGTCTCGAAGGCCTCCGCCAAAATGAACCTATCTAATGGTGAGATACTAGTCGACTAATATCAACACCTTTGGCATATACAAGGGAACCGGTGGTCGATAATCCTAACTCTAGGTCAACACAACTGGCATATACAAGGGTTCCGGTGGTCGACTTTATTGAATTTATTAGGTTGGTGATGAAGATGGTCGGTCTCAATTTTTTTTTTTTTTTTTTTTTTGGGTGTCTCAATCACTCTAATTCACCCTAGCATTGGTAACAACTTGATTCGTGGGCCCCACCTAATCACTAGAGAAACATAGTTTACAAAGAACAAAATAAAAACAAGTGAAAAGGACTCAACGAGATATGGTGAAACTATCATGTTATTTCTAACACTTTAGCTACATGCTTTTATGAATAGACTCTTTAGATGTTTCCATCTAATCAGATTGGTTCCTCAACTCCTACAACCAAAATGCTTCCATCCACTTAGATTGGTTAGTGCCATCCTTAATAAGCATAAATTTCTAGGCTCACGGAGTTTATTTATTGCAACTAACAAAAAGTTTCTCTCCCATACCACCAAACTTAAATCTAACATTGTCCTCAATGTTCTAAAGATGAAATTAAAAGCATGAACAATGAGAAACTGTCACCACTTGAAAGAGTAAGGAAAGATATTACCGTGTTGCAAGAGCATGGGTTACCTCCCAAGAAGTGCTAAGTTTAAAGTCTTGACCAGGACATTGGAAAGGATTAGTCACCTCGAAGAATCATATAAGCACTTAATCGGAATAGCTGCGGGTCATCTAGATCAAAAGTGCTAACCACAAGAAGAGGAGCGCTGCAATAGACCGGGGAAGATACCCTTATCTAGTTTTTGTTTAAGATAACTACATCTAGTTGTGGCTCGGTTCGGGCTCTATAAAAGGGTCTAGATAAAAAGTTTTCATAGGTTGCGTTTCCTCATAAGTTAGATCCGAATGTTCGGGTTCTAGAGTATGGAAAAACTCAAATAAAAACTTAGAAGCACATAATAATAACTGAATAATGAGGATCCTCTAAGTCAATCAGTTTTGACTCACACAGCTGACCACAATAAGATTGGTGGTCTTCCTTAAGCAAATGTGTCGAACCTAATATCCTAAAGTAATTAGGTTTAGTCTCAAAACTTAATAACTGACACATTTGAAACTTATACGTACCCACAATTGGAAGGAAGGTTTTTGGTGGGAAAACAAAGTCAATCGTGGTATCATAGCATGGGTTAACCACATCAACCAGAGGATGGGTTTCTAACAACTGAACTTCCCTATGGACACAACTAGGTTCGGGAAAAAGTGTATGAAGATAGTCTTGTAAAATGGTTGAGGCACGGATGTCCGGTCCTAAGTGAGAGGACTTTACCGAGAGTTAAAGGTAATGCACTAGGAGAGTGATAATCACCCCCCAAACTTAGAGTTTTCAGTGTCTGTAGATAGACTAGTCACAATTTCCCTAATTTCTAGAACATCGAGAATCCACGAAAATGGTCAATTGATTCTAAGTTATTATCGGGTAATGCATCCTTACTCATCTCTACGAGTTCATCGTCTTAAGACTAGTGTTTCTAAATCACTAGACTCTAAACAGTATTCTCGGGGTAAACTCTTTCCTCTAAACCATCATCACAATCGTATAAAGGATTATCAAAGAAAGTTTCTAGTAAAGGCCCGTTAACTAAGGTGTTAATCATAATTACTTCCTCGATTCACTTATAGGCACATCAAATAATGGATTATCCAAGGCATATTGCGGGCTAAAGGATCATGAACTACATCATCTAAAAACGGTGGCATCTCTAGTCAAATCCTCGTCCTTTCGAATAGGTGAATAATTATTAAAATTATTGGGATTTGAGCCAGAAAATAGTACTATCATTATAAAGTTCAATCGGAGTAACAAATTCCCGATCACTATGCCTATTTATTTTGAATTCTTCATCAACACTATCCTCATCATAATCATTATTATAAAAACATGAAAATGGTTGAACCTCATCTAAACAAGTAGTGTTACCAATTCTAACCTCATCATCTTGATTATGTAAATAATTATCTTCATTCTCAAAGGTATTATTGGATACACTATATTGGAAATTCAAGTTATTTCGAACAATACTTTCATTCGTCTCTAACTCAAGTCTACGTGTGGACTTCATTAACCTCTCAAGGGTCTCCTCCAAAGAAAGTTCCCTTAGTGTTGGATCTAAGTTTTGAGTTAATCTATTGAGGATATCTTCTAAAGATTGATTGTTTATTGCAAGGTCCCATAACTACGTTATTTACCTCAGCTAACTTACATGTTGATTCGACTAACTTTTGTGTCGATCATAAACCCCTAGGGACTCTTCTAGAGAAGGAAGAGGAACAGAAGGATCATAATAGGGACTACTTTTCAAAAGTTTGATTGTATCCTCTAGAGACGAAGAACTATTACTATAATCTTCTTGCTCGAATGACCGATGCACATGTGGATAGTAATTGGGCTCACCATGGTATGACCCATAACCTTCCAAAGGTTGGCGTTCCCAACCACAATTCACACTATGGTCATAAAAAGAGTGATGTCCATAATGTTCGATTGGATATTCATATTCATCGTGATGGCTATTATAATACCAGTTTGACATCCCTAGCTGCAGGAATTCTACACAAACACAAACAAGGCTGACTAGACCAAACAAACCTACTGATTTCTAGCAAACAAAAGCATGATGGCTCCACTTAGATTGTTTCTAGACCACTTCTAATCCTTGAGAAAGGGAATTCGTTACAATTTAAGCAAACCCCTCTAGAATCAATCCGAGTTTAAGTAAGCTGAATAAAAGCGAGGGAAGTTGCGTAGAGCTTTGATACCCAAGGCCTCACCGCATTACAAGGCGGCGCAGTCACGCATTCAACTCACAGAAACCATCATGAACTTCGAAGTATGCTTTAAGAGTAACCAATATTTTTTCGAATGACTTTCCTATTAAGCTCGTTACCCTATCGGTCTCGTTCTAGTCAGTATTTTAAGCTTAGGTTCGCGTTTGGTTTTGTTTTCCTAAGGCGGGCAAGAAGAGAACGGTGATGAAATCCGAACCCTTATCTTGTATGGCCGGTCCTTGCCCTTTACTAGGAAATTAAAGCGACGTTTTCAATACCTCAACATATATGCATACAAAATCATCCGGTAAACCCGGCGACGGGGATTCGCGGGTGTTTAGAATTCTTACCTCCGTTCCGAGACGGGGGATGAACCGTTGAAGTCGACTCGGGTCACGACTCCCTATGTCATGTACAAACCCGAGGGGCCGAGGTGATATCGTAATCACCGTCCTTCCCCCGCGCACGGTTTAAATTTAAATAACCCTTCCTTAGGGTTTTAAAAAAAATGTCCAACAGTCCAAAAATAAAGTCAAAATTAAGAAGTCCGAAAAATAAAAATAAAAATTACAAAGATAATACCTAATTACAGTTTCTAAAAATAAATAAAAAAAATTAATTACACTATATACAAAATTTTCCTCTTCACTCCTTTGGATTTTCTCTCTTCTTTCTTTCTTTGTCTTCACTTTACTTTTCAACACTTTCTCTTTTATATAAGCTCCGCACCAAGTCTGAAAGCAAATAGAAAAAAAAAAAAAAACGCGTAAAAAGGAACAAATAATAAAATAAATAAAATAATAAAACCTAAAAACAAATCTATACACAAGTCCGCGTCGTGGCGCAAAAATTGATGGTTATTTTCAATGATGTTGTAGTAATAAAAGGGTTGTCGTTCACTCGGACTTGACGAGATTGATTTTAAGAATTAATAAAAGAAAATAAAAGAAAAATATATACAATGTCCACGGGGATGAAGAGTCACTAGGACGCGAGGATTTCACTACTTTTCATATTCTTGTGGTTCAGTCATTAACTCGAGACAATATAAACAAAAGAAGTTGTGACTCTGATTCCTTGCCAAAAATAGATTCCATAAAACATTATCTGTAAGTCGTAAGCATGACGCATCAAAAGTAATTTAAACTAAGCATGCGACATCAGACAAAATAACAAATAACTAATAGAAATCATAAAACAATTAAATCTATGCAAAAAGTCATATAAAGAATTAATTTATTTACCACAATCATGAAAAGTTGCTTCCTCCGTTGTCCCAGTGATGGGTTCTAGCTCATCATGGTGTAAACTTGCTCAAAAATCATTATTAATGCTCAAAAATGGTTTACAAATGATGAACAAGGGAGAAGAGATGAAAACCTGTTTGTAAACGATTTTAATTGTTACAAACGGTATTACGAAGAAAGATACATGTAAAGTGTTGCTTTTGCGGAAATTTTAAGTCTGCCTTACAGTATTACGACCCACAGCCGCGAGTCCTTAAGCTTTTGTTGAAGAGCAGCGGTTTTGGCCGTCTTTGTTCTTCGTGTTCTTCGTCTTCCACGGAGAGCGAGAAAAAATGTGCTTTCTGCAACTCGCGATTTCTCGCCTCCGTGATGCTCTAAACAGCTCCCCTACTCTCCATCCTTGCTCTAATACTCCTCTCAACCTTATATAGACTCCTCGAGAATCGAGAATAATCCTCTGTAACTCAGCGAATCTTCCATTACTCGGCATTGAAGAAAAAATATTCTCGGGAATATTTTCTTCCCTTTCTTGCACCACCATGCATCTGCAGCTGTCAATTATGCATATAATCTCTTTTGTTAACTCCACAATGCCTCTTGTTGCGACTCGGATGCTCCAAACACACACGGAGAACAAGTTAAGAACACACAAGCCGTGAATAACTCGTGTCTGTTTTCTTCCACACGAATTGTAGCCAAATTTAGACGAATCTAACGACTATACCAACTGCGTCTAAGGTAACAGACCAAAACAATCCACTTGAGTGATTGAATCACTCGAAATCTCCAAAACCGAATCCAAAGAACACTCGGGTTTTGTTGAGCAAACCCGTAACTCCTGTCCTCTTCAAACCGAGCTTCAAACAAATATAACCCACAGCATCGATCATACCATGCCTGTTAAGTCCAAACACGTCATCCCAACCAATTTCATCCATTTAGTCTCACTAAAACACCTTCAAAATACGAACCCTAATTGGTTCTTTGAAACCGAGATTTTCCCCGCCTCAAAAACCGGAGTTTGAAATGTAGAAGATGGTTAGCCCTTATCTAGCAGCTGGGGGTGCGAATATCAATGGGTGCCCCTTAGTAATTGGGTTACCCCTTATCCAAAGTGGGAGTCCGAATATCAAATGTCCTCTAGGGGTGTTCCTAGCAACTTTTCAGTAAATTTTCCAAAAATATTTATTTCCAAAAATACCTAAAAATACATAAAAAAACACAATATTAGTACAAAAATCAAGTTCCAACAATACCAACATTGAGGACAATTAGGACACAAAAATGTGTTTACCACCCGTCATAAGGAAGTGTCATAAGGGTGAGGCGGTTAGTAAATAGGGAAGTTATGTGTGAAACGTTAGTGGGACATAAAGCACATGCGTTAACAACTTTATGGGACATCAATTCCATAACGTTAGCGGTTTCATAAAAACCCGGTTTCATGCGTTAACCACTTCATGGAACATCGAGTTCCATGCATATGGTTACCACCTCCTCCCATTTACTTCCCCACTCCTTAATGAGACCAGTGTACGCTTTTACTCCGACTTGTATAAATAGGTATTAACTATTTCAATTGAACAACAAGTTCATACGGGAGATACAACACTCGAAATACTTACTTGCTAGCTCACCTTGGGAGCTCTCTCACTTTACGATAACAAGTCGTAGTAACCCAACTACTCTTCCGAATCAACTATTCCGGTCTCACCACTTTCCTTGCTTCCCTCTCCATAACCAACCCATTCTCCTCCACTTTGTGACCGAAGCAAGTCTGGAACGTCCATTTCTTGGTTTAGGCCGTACTTGTATAGATTGATCTCTCGAATCTAAAGTACTCCCTTGTAGTACATTGTTTAGGGTTTAAATTTTTTCCCACCTGCACACCCGCAATTACCGAAATCAGCCGAAACCATTTTCACCTACAAACACCAAGGTACCTTTTTTTTAATGCTAATTAGGGTTTCGACAAGCCAAAACCCTAATTCTCACACCGCACGTGCGAATGGCTCATCATGCCAGCCACATCCTACCGCGCCAAGGCATGCCAACCATGCTAGCCGCACCCTTGTGCCAATGGCAAACCGTTTCGAGCCACATCCTACCGCGCCAAGGCATGCCAACCATCCTAGCCGCACCCTTGTGCCAATGGCAAACCGTGCCAGCCACACCCACCACGCCAAGGCATGCCAACCATGCCCGGCCGCCCCCTTGTGCCAATGGCAAACCATGCCGACCACACCCACCGCGCCAAGGCATGCCAACCATGCTAGCCGCACCCTGCGCCAATGGCAAACCATGCCAACCACACCTACCGCGCCAAGGCATGCCAACCATGCCAGCCGTACCTACAAAACTCTTGGCCCCACATGCCAAGCCAAACTGCACCTTGCCTTGGCCCTAGCCATGCTAGCCGCTCTATATGCCAACGGCATGCCAAACCCTTGGACCCACCATGCCAAGCCAAACCGCACCTTGCCTTGGCCCTAGCCATGCAGCCGCACCTACCAAACCCTTGACCCCACATGCCAAGCCAAACCGCACCTTGCCTTGGCCCTAGCCATGCTAGCCGCGCCATGTGCCAACGGCATGCCAAACCTTGGCCCCACCATGCCAAGTCAAACCGCACCTTGCCTTGGACCTAGCCATGCTAGCCGCATCTACCAAACCCTTGGACCCACATGCCAAGCCAAAACGCACCTTGCCTTGGCCCTAGCCATGCTAGCGGTATGCATGTTCCAACGGCATGACCAACCCTTGTCCCCACCATGCCAAGCCAAACCGCACCTTGCCTTGGCCCTAGCCATGCTAGTCGCACCATGTGCCAACGACATGCTATGTCCTTGGCCCCACCATGCCAAACGCACCTAGCTACGCCACCATGTTGGCCTTCCCAACGCGGCTACCAAAATGAAGGCGTGCGAGAATCAACGGCCCCCCTTCAATCCCATGAGAAAATCTTAGCCATCTAAGGTTACTGGACAACTCATGGTAACCTTTGGCCCGAAAACCCTAAGTTTGTCCATGCCAAACCATGCCATGCAAACAACATGCCAACCTAGTCGTGCCACCATCCGGCCTGCCCTGCAGCTACCAAAACGAGGCGTCGACAATCAATCGGTCACCCTTCAATCCCGTGATAAAATCCCCAGCCATCCAAGGTTACCGGACAACGCATGGTAACCTTTGGCCCGAAAACCTAAGTTTGGCCACGCCAAACCATGCCATGCCAACGGCATGCCAACCTAGCCGCGCCACCATGCTTTGGCCTTCCCTACAAGGCGTGCGACAATCAACGGTCGCCCTTCAATCCCAGGAGCAAATCCTAGCCACCCAAAGGTTACCAGATAACGCATGGTAACCTTGGCCCCAAAACCTAAGTTTGGCCACGCCAAACCATGCCATGCCAACGCATGCCAACCTAGCCGCGCCACCGTGCTGGTCTTCCCTACACGTCTACCAATCGAAGGCGCGCGACAATCAGCGGTCGCCATTCAATCCCGGGAGAAAATCCTAGCCGTCCAAGGTTACCCGACAACACATGGTAACCTTTGACCCGAACCCTAGTTTGGCCATGCCAAACCGCACCAGAACGCCATGCCAATGGCATGCCAACCTTGTCGCGCCACATGATGGCCTTCCTATCTCAGGATACCAAAACGAAAGTGTACAACGATCCAACGGATACCTCTCGTCTTAAGATGCAAAATCTCGACCGTCGGAGGTCACCAAGCTAGCAAGTCTCCCGGCATGACCTACCGAGGCAACAACAATATGCTACATGTTTTCCAAAAAATATTCGAGACATCAACACATTTCACAAACGGGGGATCCTCTTTGGGTATTGGTTTGACGGTTTACGGCGTGCGGCGTACACTTTACGCCCGTCATAAGGAAGTGTCATAAAGACGAGGCGGTTAGTAAATACGGGGAGTTAATGGTGAAATGTTCTTTTATGGAACATCAATTCCATGCGTTAACGGTTTTATGGAACATCAATTCTATGCGTTAACGGTTTATGGAACATTAATTCCATGCGTTAACGTTACCACCTCCTCCCATTTACTCACCCATTTCTCCATTCATTAATGAGACCAGAGTACGTTTCACTTCGACTTGTATAAATATGTCTTACCTATTTCCATCGAACAACAAGTTCATGGGGGAATATACAACACTTAAAAAATACTTTCTAGCTTACCATTTGTTAGCCTTCCCACTTTTTCGATACAAGTCACGGTAACACAACTACTTTTCCGGAATCAACTATTCTGGTCTCATCACTTTCCTTGCTTCCCTCCCCCAAAACCAACCCATTCTCCTTCACTTTGTGACCCGAAGCAAGTCTTTGGAACACCATTTTTTGGTTTAGGCCGAACTTGTCAGTTGATCTCTCGAATCTAAAGTACTCCCTTGCAGTACATTGTTTAGGGTTTAAATTTGTTCCTCACTCGCACACCCGAAATTACCAAAATCAACAGAAACTATTTTCACCCTCAAACAGCGGGATCCTCCACCTCATAGACCATCTTCTTCTCCTTGTTATTATCCTCCTTTTCTTTGGATGACTTGTCTGGAGAATCATCTATGACAACAGTAGTAGGAATGGAATAAAAGGGCCTTGAGCCTTAGGACGATTGAGGAGGGACAGCTTTGCGAGGAGGAACCACTGGTTGATGCTTAGGAGGAGGAGGTGGAGTAGACTGACTTGTAGCCACCTTGGAACCATTGACCTCGGTCAAAGCAGCTAAGTTCAAGACCCGATGCTGACGCTTCGGAGGATCTTTAGCTTAAGGAGAATTGGGAGTAACATCCTGTAACACGCAAAGTTAGAAAATGACAGAGAATGCAAATCACGAAGTAGGGAAGAAGGAATATATACTTTTTCAGCAGGAAAATGAATGTCAGGGCGGTCACATTTCCTTTGGCCTCTGGTAGAAACGACAACAGCTGGAGGACCAACTGGTTCATCTTCCTGCGAAGTATGGAATTAGAAAGTGACGAAATAATGAGAAAAGCAAGATAAAATGACTGCATAATACTTGTTCAGAAGTAGGGGAATCAGCAGTAGATTTCTTCTTCTTACGATCCTTGAGCAGGCCAGCAGGAGGAAGCTCATACTATAACAAAGAGAATGAAATCAGAAGATGCGAGGGGAATAAAGCTTACCCTGTTTGGTCTTTCGGTCCACGAACGTCTTCCATGCTCATAAGATGCGAGGTGAATATGCTTTGGGAGAGGACCAGTACGAGCTTTACCATCTTCGTCGAATCCTCAAATCACAGGACCTTCAGTAATCATAGGGAACATCATCCAATCTTCGTCAATAGAAAAACGAAGACGGTCATTCCTTGCTTTACCAAAGGGTTCAACATCCTGAATCAAAGCTTTGGAGGGGTCGTCCATATGTTTCCGAGTAAGCTTAACACCCCACTCCTGGTACATCCTCGTGGACAGGGTTTTGTCAGTATAGTTCACCACAAAGGAATCAATGTTGTAATCCGCTAGATCGAATTCCTTCGCTACTAGAGGAATTTGAGAAGGACCACCATTCGAACGCTTTACATATTTGTTCGCAATACAGATTGCGTTACCACTCAACTGGAAGACACCTCGCTGGAGCTTGGTCAGAATCTCGTAAAAAAACTGGTTAGCAAGATCGTACAAAGGAAAAGAAAGAACATCCTTCAGTTGGCCTAGAGTGATGATGATCCTTGTGGAAGACCAGGTCTCTGAGATGATCCACCTGTAGTTTAGTTCCATGAACTTATCTGCAGTAATGGGAGGAGAAGCCGAAGAATCAACTGCTGGAGTTAGGGTTAGACCCTTCCTCTCGAATTCAGCCTGAAAATCTTCGAGAGTTTTAGACGCTGTGGGAGAAGGGAATTTTTTGGGTGCCATGGTGTAAAAGGTTAAAGTTCGAAGATTTCAAAGGGGTATAATAAAGGGGAAGAACTAAGGAAGAAAGAAAAGAGAAATTGAAGAACAACAATAGTAGGGGAAAAGACTAAGAAAAAATAAGAAAGAGAAGGTGAATTAGAATATTTGTAGTAAGGAAGCATCTCACCGGCTATAGTGGGTAGCTGAAACGAAAGTAGAAGCGGAACCGGTTATGGGCGGTTACAGAGATCGTGGAGAACGAAGAAGCGAGAATGATGACAGATCATTGGTGGTTATTAATTTAATGCAAAATGTAGGAATGATAAAAGGCAAAATGTAGGTATGCAAATCCTACTCGCCACGTGGTTGGACGAGGTTGAACGAAAAGCACGAAGTAAATCCTAAAACAGAAGATCTTTTATCAATCTCGAGAAGAAATCAAGTGTCAGAGCTACTTTAACAAATATTGGATCTGCGAAGTACAAAATTACCATAGATATATCAGATCTATGAAGTAAGTGTTAACGAGTAAATAAGCGAGGTAGATACGAATAAATAAGAAAGTAACCTATGAAGAGACAACTATACGAAGTGAGCATACACTACACCAAATTCTGGGATTAGAAACAGAACCAGGCCGTTACAAAAACGGATTGTAACGGCCCCCGCCTGTTGCAAAAGTGGGTGTTACATTTTTTTTGTAACGCCTTTGTGGCCGTTGCGAATTATTTTTGTAACGGCCCTCGTAACAGGCTTGAGCCATTACGAATTTGCCACGTGGTAACAGCTCAGGGCCGTTACGAATTTTTTTTTGCAACAGGGATGTTGTAACAGCTCAGGGCCGTTACGAACTTTTTTGTAACAGCAAAAAAATTACTGCCGGTCAACCTTGACCTGGTCAAGGCTGACCGGCAGTTCATTTTTTACCGGAAATACATGAATCCAAAAAACTAGACAGCTGTACCGACAAGTTACCGAATTTATCGGCGAAAGAAATAGAATAACTTTATTGAAAATAGCTTGGGCGAAGTAAAAAGTAGAACCACGTAAATTATGTGACTCTCCGCAAGTAAAATGAGCCTGTAATCCACTACTTAGTTTTTCCTATAAATAGATACCTTAGTTAATTGTAAAGGGGGTTGGAGATCTTTGTAGTGGGAGAGATCATGTTGAGAAAAAGTTAGGGTTCTTGAGAGTTTCCATACTTGTATCATTTTCATCTTTAACTTATTTATAAAAGATTTTTAGTTTGTGTGCAATGAAAAGAAGTGTTTGATCTTATATTCATAAATCATGTCTTAAATCTTGTGTATTTCATTATCTGGGTGTACTACTGGATTTCCAGTAGTTACAAGACCTGTGCAAAACCAAATCCACCCACCAGAAATCAAGGCTGTGGTGACTCAATCTTTTGTGAAGATATCACAAAATGAACTTCTAGTGACACTAGCCATGAACGCGATATGTAGCGTTGTGGAGATATGAAGCCTTGAAAAACATGTGGCACCGGCACCATAGACGTTTTTTCATGGAATATACTATGAAGACCGTTCAGCTGAGCCTGAGCGTATTACAAGGTTCACAGATGACTCATGACCTTCATACAGATGACTCATGACCTTCATGTTTGTCATAGACATGTGGGCAGTTACCCCTAGCGAACTGTCATCAGCTGCCGACTTGAACTTTGTTTGTATTTTTATTTTGTCATGCTTCTATTTAATTGATTTCAAAAAATATCCTTCATTGGCACCTAGTCTCGTTTTTCACCGGCTCTTTGCATGGACGAAGAGCCATAAACAAATTAAAATCTAGCTCAATGTGCTTACTCAGATCTTACTTACGTTTTTATCATTATTTTTTTGGTTTATATAATACCGTTGCAGTTGCTGACATATTTTCAACCAACAAACTGCTGATTCACAAAAATAAATTGATAAATAAATGAATAGGGATGAAAATTTAACTGTGCACTAGAAAATCGTGAAGCATGTGAATACAACCGGGAAGAACAAGATCAAATTCATATGTTTGCCACTTTATTGAGGAATGATCTGATCCAGATTTTGAGGATTGATCTGATCTAGAGTTTTAGTTTATTATTCTAATTAATTAGTGAAATTAGAATAGAACATAATATGGAAATATAGACAAAAAAATAAAATAAAAAAAAAACGAAGAAGATTACATTACATCTGGAAGAATCAAGTGTGTCCTTATGTGATTTGCGGGAGTGCCATTTCACTTGTGTTTCTTTCGTGTCTTTCTTTCCAGACATTTTTAGCGTCACATCATGCGGTACACCAGCGGTGCTGACTTACACAGTGTGGTGTTCTAGGCGAACTTGAAGTTCATAAGAATGAAGCAGGCTTTTAAAGAATGATGTAATGAACTTGAAAACGGCTTGATGATCCTAAATCAAACTGGAAACAAATTTTGAAAAACATTATAGACATAAGTGGAAAGTGAAAAGATTTGTTAGAATCTGAAAACATCTGTTAAAGTATAAGTATTCATGGAAATTCATGTTAGGGTTATTTCAATATCTCGTGACTAATGTAAAAATCACACTAGAGCCGAGGATATTTCATAAAACTTACAAAATAAATAAGAAAAGGGAGCATATTGTTAAACTAGATTGCCAAATAGTGTTATTTTATGCTATTTCCATTCCTCTTTCTAGTGTTCATTTATCTCAACATGCTAATCCGTATCATAAATTTTCTGCAGAACTCATCATGACAAACGGCACGCCTGGCTTGTTTCGGTGTGTGCCGTGCTGTGCCGGCAGGATTACATCCCTAATATTAAATAATTAATCGATTTCAAATACCCATCGATCATCAACTCTTACAATATACTCGGATACTCCAATCTAAGTAAATTTCAATCAGGTACTTCACCAAGAAACGCTCGTGATCGATCCACATGAAAATATCACCAGCAGACGATTCCACCAATACTGTTAGTGTCATTGCTGATTATGATCAGCGCAAGAAGGAACTACTGGAATACATTGAAGAAGTTACGACTAATGCCGAAGAAATTCAGAAGAGAGTTCTCTCTGAAATACTATCTCGGAATGAACACGTGGAGTACTTGCAACGGAAAGGTTTAGATGGTCACACAGATAGTGAGACCTTTAAGAAGATGCTGCCCGTTATCACTTATGAAGATCTCAAACCAGACATTGATCGTATAATCTCTAATGGTAATACTTCCTCACCCCCATTCTTTGTGACCAACCCATTTCCAAGTTATTTTGTAGCTCAGGAACTTCATCTGGAGTGAGGAAAAAGAATACCGATGACAGAAGAAGATGCCGGACGAAGATATTTCTTTCGAAGCCTTGTCATGCCGATTGTGGATCAATATATACCAGGTTTAGACAAAGGGAAAGTCATGTATATCATGATCAGTGTGCCTCAAGACAAGACACCAGGAGGAATAGGACTTTCTTTTTCAAGTACAGCCTTCTACAAGACCTCGTATTTTAAGGATGGATTCAACAATAATCCGTACAACAACTACACTTGTCCTATCGAAGCCATTCATTGTGAAGATTCATACCAGAGTATGTATTCTCAGGTGCTTTGTGGGCTGTACCAAAACGATCAAGTTCTTCGACTAGGCGCGCCTTTCGGTTCTGGTATGGTTTCAATCGTAAGGTTCCTACAGGAAAACTGGACTTCTCTTTGCAATGATATTAGAAATGGAAGGATAGACGACAAGAAAATTACTGATCTGCTGGTGCGAAAGGCGGTATCAAAATTACTTAGCATCAAACCGAATCCGAAACTTGCTGATTTGATAGAGACTGAATGCAAGAGAGATGAATCTTGGAAAGGGATCATATCGAGGTTATGGCCCAACGCTAAATATATTGAGAGTGTTGTAACAGGAACCATGTCTCAGTATATCCCGTACATTGAATTTTACAGTAATAGACTTCCCATCGTATGTGCAAGGTATTCGTGTTCGGAAGTCTACTGTGGGATAAACCTTAACCCTCTATGTCAACCTGATCAAGTGTCCTACACCCTTATTCCCACAATGGCCTATTTTGAGTTCTTGCCAATAATTAGCGACCAACATGATCAGCAAGACCTAGTTGATCTCACTTCTGTCAAGCTCGGAAATGAATATGAGCTTGTTGTCACAACTTATACCGGTAAGTGGTAAAATTATTTATTAAGATAAAGGTAATTATGATCATCCAATAATTTCATTTTCATAGTCTTTTCCGTTATGCATACTTGTAGGACTTTATAGGTATAGAGTTGGAGACGTCCTAAGAGTCGCTGGATTCAAGAACAATGCTCCTCAATTCAACTTCATGCGCAGATATAACACACTTTTGAGCATTGATACTGAAAAGACAGACGAAGTTGAGCTACAAAATGCTGTGAATTCTGCTGCCTGCCATCTAAAGAAATTCCTCAGTGCATCTCTTGTTGATTACACTAGTTTTGCAGATCATCATACAACTTCGACAACTGCTCCGGGCCATTACGTACTCTACTTTGAACTTCAGTGGGATAAGAACAATTGCTCAATACTTCAGACGACGGTTATGGAGGAATGTTGTCTTTTACTAGAAGAATCCCTCGGAGCTGAATACCGTGAATGCCGGGTTGATAAGAAATTAATCGGACCTTTGGAGATAAAGATAGTGGAGACAGGAACCTTCGACAAGCTCATGGCCTACGCAATAAGGGAGGGTTCTTCAGTTAACCAGTACAAGACACCTAGATGTGTGAAACCTGCACCCATCGTCCAACTTCTCGACTCTAGGGTGGTTTCCAACTATTTCAGTCCCAAATCCCCACAAACTTCTGAAATATAGGTCTCTTACCAACTTTCGGTCAGAATATGCGCAACGGATATTGCATTTATTTTAAACAAATTGTCATCAGCTGCCGACAAGAAATTTGTTTTTATTTGTACTTTTAGTTTAATATTTTCATGCTTATCTTTGATTTCCAAATCTTTCCTAGCACCCCATTTCGTTTTTGGCCAGCTCTTTGCATATATAACCAAATAAAAATCCAGCTCAATGTGCCGTTGCTCATTTTTGTTTGTTTGTTTGTATAGATTCCTCGACCCTGCCATCTGAGCGATAAAAAATACATCAAAATGAGATGCCTTTTGACAAGAACGATGTGTCAAAAGGAATTTTTTTTGGAGACTCATGTGAATGCCAGAGATGCTGTGTCTTTGGAAAAAGATAACAAAGAATCCAAATCGTAGACAGGGTCTTTGTTTTTTACCTTTTTTTTTTTTTTAATGATCACAAACTCCTAAGGGCAAATTCCCAAACAACCGTTGGGAATCTTGGTTGAGGTATGTTGGGGGTGTAAAATGGCATGTCCAAGATAAAAAAATTTTAAATTTTTTGAAATAATTGAATCTCAGTCAACCATTGGTCTTGATACTGAACATTTTACTGGACAAATTGATATTGGTATCAAAGTACTCTCTCTGGCTATAGTAGTTGAATCATTTTGTAATTTTCCAGTGCATTTTGTAATGATTCTCGTGTTTTACAATCTTTTAATTATATGTTCTGCTTTTTTGTTTTGTTTTGTTTTGTTTCGTGCATTATAGTTCATGGTTGGATTTCAGCGTGTTTGATTAACAAAGCAGAAAACCTTCTCTCTTTTTCTCCCTGAACAAGCAAAATTAAATATTCCTTGTACTAAAACTTCTAAGGTTGCACAAAAGCAGTACCATAAAAGAAAGAAAGAAAGAATAAAAACAATAAGAAAGATCTCGTAATGCCAAACAGTTGATCACAAAGTCAGGGGCGGAGCCAAGAAATGTTGGATGGGGTGCAAAAATTTGCTATGTGGTGCAACAAATTTTTTAGGGGTGCAAAAATGCAAAAATAGGCTTGGATATTAAAAAAATTCTAATTAGGCTTGAAATGGGCTTTGTAGCCGACTGGGCAGTGGGTGCAAGTGCACCCCTTGCAATGGGCTGGCTACGCCTGTGACAAAGTTGCAACAGCTGCCATGAACTCGGCATCGTTCTCCAGAGCCTTCAGTGTCTTAGCAGAAAGGCAAGCTTCAATGCCAATACTACCAGGAATGGGTCCAGGAGTTGATGTAATCTTCCCATCACGTTTGTTAACAATACCACTTCTCACCGCAATGGGTGTACCCCAACCGAAATTGTTCCCGTACATATCAAATCTTGGAGAACCACCAGTTACCAATGTATACTGCGATGCCGATAAGTTTGACATCTTTTTCACTGTAGGTTTCTCAACCCATCCCTTCCAATGACTTCGAATTGCTGCACCGTCAAACGATGTGACCAACTTGTTCAATAGTAAAGCTCCCAACTCAAACCCACCAACTTCTAGTAATTCATGCACCTTAACAGTTGCATCGCCAGACACAGCCGAGTTTCCAAAGAACGATTCAGGTGGAGGTGGATCTAACCTGCCTGTAGTTCCTATCGCTAAGCGATACCTAGTCTCTTCATTTGGATCTAAACACCTTGCTCGTATCACCGCAACCCAAACGTGAGCCAGAACCGCTTGTAAAGAGGAGATTGTAACATTTTCATTACCATCATCTTTTGCCGTCTTTGAGTTGGCCTTTTGTTTTAGTATTGCAATGTTTTCCCGAGTGAAGATAAATACTCTTTCAAAAAGGGAGGTGGATTATACTTGTATCCTTCCCAAGACTGAACTGTAAATGAAGGAAATCGAATGGGTAGATCGTTTTCTATGTCATTCATAAGACACAAACGATCAAAAATAGGGGGACGTGAGATGTGATGATCTGCCGATGATGAGCCTTGTCTGGAGATCTCACACCACGAGTTAAATAAATGCCAAAACGATTTTCCATCACAAACAGTATGATTTATACTGCATGCAATAAACAAACCATCCAGAAGTTCCGTTACCTGTACCGAAAGCAACGGTTTGGATCGACCATCGTAGTTGACAGAATCATTGAGGGTGAAGAATGAGTTTTTCAATATTGCGGGTACGTGGATCGAATCCATAATATCAGCTACTGTTATATTTGCGGAGGCATGGATGAATTCTGCACCAGCTGAATTGCAGTCTATATAGAACGAGACCGTGTTATCATCATCATGTACTTTGACAGCAAGTCGACCTGCAACAGGGTAAAAGTGGTCGAGTGTAGAGGCTAAAGACCTTTTAAGCTGAGTAATGATCATGTATTCTGTCTCTTCTTGTTTGTTTTTGCGTTGGATGAGCAAAAGCAGACCTCTTTGCATATATGGGAGTTGAAGGGATTTTGGAGATCCCAGGGACCTAAATGAATTTTCTGATCACCATCTTTGTGATTGTTAGTTGCCGGTAGGATTGTGGTTGTGGAGATGTATCGAACGTCATCATCCATCCTTTAATTAATTTCTCTCTGTAATAACAATTAGCTTTTTTCAAATGGCTGAATACATGATTCTAGATATGGAGTCTCTTAACATTGAATGCAGGATGTGGGATGCATGCAGCACATAGGTTGCGAATTTGTTAAAGTATAAAATCCAAATCATATACATAAGGGCAGTTATCTCTAACGAATTGTCATCAGCTGCCGACATGAACTTTATTTTTATTTTTCGTTTGTCATGTTTCTCTTTAATTGATTTCCAAATCTTCCCTAAGTTAAAAATCTAGCTCAACGTGCCGCTTACTCAGTTCTCACCCAAAAACATAAAAAGATTGGTCGACCCTGCCATATATGAATTATTAAAAAAAAAACATGAAGGATGACATCTCATGTGAATAGCAGAGATCTGACATTGGGGAAAAAGAACAAGGGATCTAAATCATATCACTTAGACTAAAGAAGATGATGGTGGGTACGTGATTTAAGTTTTGCTGACTGCCGATTTATTTTATAATTCTAAAACAAAAATATCATACTATAATTATTTAAAGAGGGAGATGCCTTCACATTTTAATTTTCACACTATCTTATACATTGAACGTTATTTTTATGAATAAAATTCAAACTGCTACGAATTTGAAGTTAATATTTTTATGAATATATTGAGGAATGTATCCCATTGCTTCCAATTTGTTATCGTTCGATTTTTAATCACAAAAAAATAAACCCCAAAGTGTGAGATAGTGTGACTAGAGGTGTAAATTGGAATTCAAACCTTACCAGAAGACGTTAAAATGTGAGCACGGCCAACTTGACGTGACTTAGCTTAGCACGGCACAAAGACGTTTGTTAAATGGGACGTGCTTCAATTTGACTAATTGGCACGATAGCACAGCACAGCACGCGGCGACGGATAAGCACGTGGCCCGACCCAAAGACAAAAGACGTTAAGAGAAACACGTCATAACATGTACAAATACACCATATAACAAGGCATAATACATCACATCTTTTGTATATTTCACAAAAGAGTCAATATTCTAGCTAGTTTTTAACATTTTATGTTGGGTTATTTATAACAACACATATAATACCTAATATTTAGAAAATATATTTCAATATCATTGTTATAATGTCGTCACCTATATTTAACTAGAACATTAATTTGCATGACAATAATCCAATTTTATATTTGATGGGTTATTTCTTTTTATTGAATAAACTTGTTAATTTTACTTGAAATAATTTCAAATGATATGTTGTATAATTAAATTCTTGTGATAATGTCCGACTTAAAATATACATTAAGTGATTTCAAATTATTTATAACACGTGTGCCCGACACAACACGACGCACGCGTTTATTCGTGTGCTTTGTGCCCGTGAATATGTTGTGCCTAGCTTTTGACTAGTAAAGCACAAAGACGGCACAACACGTTTAAATCGTTAACAAAGACAACAACCAACGACATGGCACGTGAAGCACGCGACTCGTGTGCCGGGTCATCTTCGGGCCTAAGACGTTTACACCTCTAAGTGTGACGATAATAGTGTGAATGGATTGTTCTTCTTATTTAAATTTAAATCATATTTAAGACTAGTTATATCTGGGCGTATTTATTTTATTCATGTAACTTCATACCCTTGAGTTCTCAAAGCTGGATAGTTAATTAAGGTACCTAGTTTAGGAAAAAGAAACAAGAGATTTAAGATGACAACTGCTGCTCTTGGTTCAGTGGTGGAGGAGATATATGATCGGTCAAAGGAGATCAAGGATTTTGATGCTTCAAAACTTGGAGTTAAAGGTTTACTTGACTCGGGTATCACTTCTATACCACAATTTTTCATTCATCCACCTGAATCTCTCCCTTGTAACACAACCACTTCAAACTTCTTCATGCCTAGTAATGAAATTCCAACTGTGGACCTCTATCCTATCAATACCGATCGGTCACTCATCGTTGATCAAATCAAGGAAGCTTCGTGTAAATGGGGTTTCTTTCGAGTAATCAACCACGACGTTCCTTTAGATATCCTCAACCGTGTTATTGTGTCCATTAAAGCTTTTAACGAGCAATCAAATGAAGTCAAAATGAAGTACTATTGCAGAGAAAACGATCGAGGTATGACTTTTGCATCAAATTTTGATCTCTTCCAATCAAAGGCAGCCGGCTGGAAAGACACGTTAAAGATGGGAATGGATGGCTTAGATTCCCACAAGGTACCGGATATATTAAGGAGTGAGTTGTTTGAGTTGGACAGACACATCGAAAGGCTAGGAGAGACTATAATGGAGATATTATGTGAAGGTTTAGGATTGGAGAGAGATAGGTTGAAAAATATGACATGTTTGGGAGGAAGGCGTTTGGCAGGGCATTACTATCCATATTGTCCGGAACCAAACCGAACATTAGGAGCAAATTGTCACACCGATCTATCTGTGTTTACTGTTCTGTTGCAAGATCAAATTGGAGGGTTACAAGTGAAGCATGGTGAAGACTGGGTTTATGTTACACCCTTGGATGGAGCTCTTGTTATCAATATAGAGATATTCTTCAGGTTTGTTTACTGTGGCTGTTAAATGCATTATAGATTTAATATTTCTTGCAATTGGTTAGTGAAAAACTGCTTAAGCTAACGACGAAATGAGTACTCAATGTGGTAATAAACCCCACAAAGAGACATATTAAGTATTTAAACACAAATTTGATGATATTTTATTTTATATTTATACAGATAATGTCTAATGACAAGTATCGGAGTGTGGAGCACCGAGTTCTGGCAAATTCTCTCCGGGAACCAAGAATTTCGATAGCTATTTTCTTCAAACCAAGCCATCAGGAAATCCTATATGGACCTCTGCCAGAGCTAATAACTCATCCGCAAAAACCAGCTCTTTACAAGCAGTTCACACTGGAAGAACTTATGATGAAATTTAGATTAAAAAGGTTGGATGGGAAGTCATCTTTAGTAGATTACTTCTTGTTGTAAGTTGTGATCAAATATGAAAAGAACACGAATGAAATGAAAAATAAAATAAAAAATAGAGTTGTTGCAGTGTGTACTAAATCATTGTAATCGTTAACCAATGGAAGTTCTTGATGACCATATTTTGCATAACTTTTTGATGGTTTATTAAGGATCCATAAGTGTCACATGATACACAAAATATAGGCGAGTAGTTAGCGTTTAATAATTTTGAAAATAAAAAAACAACTAATTCTCAGGCAGAAAGTGGCTGATATACTATCTTCTTCTTTTCTTCTTTCCGAAATCTCCCAGATCGTTTTATCAACTTGTTGACTCGTGGTTTTTAGCTTAGAGTTAAAATTGTAAAACACTAAACCCTAGCAGACAGTGATGTCACAACATTTAAAGTAACAAAGTACTTACTAGGCACATTTACTGAAACCTTTAGTAACAATGCACATTCATTCACTTATATATTGAAACACACAAACGATAATTTAACGAGGTACTCTGAACAAGGGTGTATAAGCCTCCAAAATATAGACTCTTAAGCCTCGAGGCTTTTTCTAGTTCCTCTTGAACGAATGAAAGAACCGCAATGCCCCAAGAGTAATTGTTCACCTCATTCAGGGGGTCCAATAGCTGGAGGTAATGAGCATTTACCACGTGACCTGAACTGTTAGGGAAGAAAATGGTTCCTAGTTGATATAACAAATAAGCAGTCACATGGTGCTTAATCTTCTCCTCTGTCATCACCAACTTTCCTTGAGCAACCAAATTTTTCGTCCCTGAAAACTCATCAAACAAGGTTTTGAGCTTGATCTTTTTCAACTTCTTCTTGTACGTGCGGTCTTCCTCAAACTCATTATACTCATCAACTTCCTTAGGATCTTTGTTAGCTCGTCTAAACTCACATTGTGCCTTTTTATCGCTCCATCCTAGACACCTTTCGACTAGCTTTTCAAAAAGTTCATAACTCATCGAGGGATTGTAGCCATCTCGAACACTTGTTCCTGTAATTGGTAGGGTTGTGATTCTAAAACAATCATCCGAAGTTATTGCCATCTCACCAAAGGTAGATGAAAGGTATCCGTCTCTGGATAAGACCTCTCGGCAAATGCACTAACAAGTGATAAAGATCAAATTTTTGGTGCGCATGTTGTATCCTGTTCCATAGTACACGATCAAATACCGCTAAGCGGACCTCATCACACTCATTTTTCATATTCCATATCTTGTTCTTTTGACATTTCAAAACACTAACAGCATTATTATGATCCTACAAAAGCAACATCATATCTTATATACTAATAAATATAGAAAAGAACAATATATGTCAAATTATAATAAAATGATTGAGAAATCTTGATGGTAACCATACCTTTGTCGCAAAGATCTTGGCAGCCCATGAGTTTTTGTAGCCCATCAATACCTCCCCTCCATCTCTTGGAGTACCATAAGTTGGCATCTTTGGCGTCAAACACAAATTGTCATCAGAATGTATGAATATCTAGCACAAGGCTTTTTTAGGCGTCTTTCTAGGTTTCTTTCGCACTATGTCTACTTGTGCCTCTTCCTCTTCGTCCAATTCCTCCTCTGATTCATCATCATCCTTATCTCCATCTTCCTCATCTTTGTCACCCTCATTTCCTCCTCCTTTAGATGGTTGAACATCATCATTATCACCCTCATTTCCTCCTCCTTCAATTGGTACACCATCATTGGCACCCTCATTTCCTCCTCCTTCACTTGTTCACCATCATTGGCACCCTCATTTCCTCCTCCTTCCACCGCTTCACCTTCTCCACCTTGATGATGTTCTTGATTTCCCACTCTTCCACGATCTCTTCATTAACTTGTTGGATTACGTTGTCAACATTATCTCTATTAACACCATCTTGGATCACAACACAGGTAATGACCCACTTTCTATACTTAGCATTTTTGGTTCCACGGTGACCCGGCATCACAATGTACTTTTTCCTCGAGGCGGGGAGTTCTAAGATCTTCTAGTAAAGGTTTGTTTGATTTTTGCCTCTTCCACTAATCAAGAAAACAAAAGATATTAGCTTTAACCGCTAAATGATTCACTAAATCGTATGCAACATAAGGGTTCTCAAAGGTAAGGTTTGGTTAATAGCAAAAAGTTCACGAAAAATAGGCCAACTCTAATTTTGTGTTCCATAGTATAGTTCGGTTACCAAAGATTTTTTTGAGAACAAACCAACTCAACATCGGTAAATGTTAATGAAGAGTTCGGTTTGTCAAGGTTTGTCAAGTTTTTTTGCGAACAAACCGAACTCAACATGTTTGCAACTACTTAAGAGTTCGGTTTGTCAAGATTTTGTGTCAAGAGTTCGGTTACATTTTTTTTCCCGTAAAGTTCGGTTAACGAATAGTTTTAGATTTTTATAAACAAACCGAACACAAAGACATTCGGTTACATAAAAACTCAAATTAGCGGCAAAATAAAGAAGTTCGGTTACATGTGAAAAAAAAATTGTTGTAAAATTTGTTAAGTTCGGTTAAAAAATTTTTAGGCTTCTTTTGCGAACTAACCGAACCGGCGCCTGAGTGACCTAGTTTTGAATCCAGAGAACCGAATCTGTTTCTTCGTGTTCTTCCTTTCGTAGTTCGGTTAACAAAATAGGGTTTTTATAAACTCGTCCTAACCGAACTATGCATCAGAACTTCCATTTGAACCCTATTTTGATGATTTCTAATCAATTAAACGAATAAAAATCAAATTAAAAGTAATGGGTTTGTTGCAAAATACCCGCAAATCGGTCCCATGGCGTAATCAGCTTCGCAAGCGTCTATTATACTTTGGATTATGGCTTCACTTGGTTGTTCCACTTCTTTATGAATCTCAAAATCACTTGGCCGATTTGCTAGATGTCCCAATCGAGGACCTTCTCCTTGAAATCTTTTGGTTTGCTTTTCAAGAACCATTCTTATAGTCGATTGATTAATCGATTATGAATCGACGATTAATCGATGAAGACGAATGTTGAACGGAAGAAGAAGAGAAGAAAAAAATTCTCCCAAAACTCGTTTGGCCAAGGCGTGCTTTAGGTCTCTCTCGATTTTGTGTTTTTGTTAATAGATTAGATTAGGTTAAATTTATATTTTGGTAGTTATTAGTTTAGTTATAATCTTAATTAGGGTTTAGGGGCAAATTAGTAATGTCCACATTTTAGGACATCCCTTATAAATATAGGGTAGATGGCCTTATAAAACAGTGGTCCCAAAAAATGCTGGTCCCAAAAAACGGTTCATATGAAAAGTGACAATAAGATCATTTTTTTAACAGTTGGAATCACAAAAATGAACTTCTAGTGACACTAGCCATGAACGCGATATGCAGTGTTGTGGAGACATGAAGCCTTGAAAAACATGTGGCACCGGCACCATAGACGTTTTTTCATGGAATATACTATATATGAAGACCGTTCAGCTGAGCCTGAGCGTTTTTTCATGGAATATACTCATGACCTTCATGTTTGTCATAGACATGTGGGCAGTTACCCTTAGCGAACTGTCATCAGCTGCCGACTTGAACTTTGTTTGTAATTTTATTTTGTCATGCTTCTCTTTAATTGATTTCAAAAAATATCCTTCATTGGCACCTAATCTCGTTTTGCACCGGCTCTTTGCATGGACGAAGAGCCATAAACAAATTAAAAATCTAGCTCAATGTGCTTACTCAGATCTTACTTACGTTTTTATCATTATTTTTTTGGTTTATATAATACCGTTGCAGTTGCTGTCTTGCTGACATATTCGACCAACAAACTTCTGATTCACAAAAATAAATTGATAAATAAATGAATAGGGATGAAAATTTAACCGTGCACTAGAAAATCGTGAAGCATGTGAACACAACCGGGAAGAACAAGATCAAATTCATATTTTTGCCACTTTATTGAGGACTGATCTGATCCAGATTTTGAGGACTGATCTGATCTAGAGTTTTAGTTTTATTATTCTAATTAATTAGTGAAATTAGAATGAGAATAAGATTACATTACAGCTGGGAGAATCAAATGTGTCTTGATGTGATTTGCGGGAGTTTGCCATTTCACTTGTGTTTTTCGTGTCTTTCTTTCCAGACATTTCGAGCATCACATCATGCCGGACACCAGCGGTGCTGACTTACACAGTGTGGTGTTCTAGGCGAACTTGAAGTTCAAAAGAATGAAGCAGGCCTTGAAAGAATGATGTAATGAACTTGCAAACGGGTTGATGATCCTAAATCAAACTCGACAAATTTGGAAAAATATTATATAGACATAATTGGAAAGTGAAAAGATTTATGAATATGTAAACATCTGTTAAAGTATAGGTATTCATGGAAATTCATGTTAGGGTTATTTCAATATTTCGTGACTAACTTAAAAATCACACTAGAGCCGAGGATATTTAATAAAACTTAAAAAATAAATAAGAAAAGCGAGCATATTTTTAAACTAGATTGCCAAATGGTGTTATTTTATGCTATTTCCATTTCTCTTTATAGTGTTCATTTATCTCGACATGCATATCATAAATTTTCTGCAGAACTCATCACGACAAACGGCACGATTGGCTCGTTTCAATGTGTGCCGTGCAAAGTCTTGGCAGGATTACATCCTAAGTCTTTGGGCAGGTTGGTGGATCATATCACCTAATGTTTATATTTTAGCTTATTCAGTTGTATCTTTAAGAAACGCTCATCAAATGAAATATTAATCGATTTCAAATACCCATCAATCATCAACTCTTACAATATACTGGATGTTACGATCTAAGTAATTTTCATTCAAAAGTACTTCACCAAGAAACGCTCGTGATCGATCAACATGAAAATATCAAATGACGATTTCATTAAATCGATTATGATCGGCGCAAGAAGGCACTCTTGGAATACATTAAAGAAGTTACTACTAATGCCGAAGAAATTCAGAAGAGAGTTCTCTCCGAAATACTATCTCCCGGAATGAACACGTGAGTACTTGCAACTGGAAGGTTTAGATGGTCACACGACATAGTGAGACCTTGAGAAGATGTCTTTGTTATCACTTATGAAGATCTCAAACCCTGCATTTGATCGTATAATCTCTAATGGTAATACTTCCTCACCCCTCATTCTCTCGTGACCAACCCATTTCCATGTTATTTTAAAGCTCAAGAACTTCATCCGGAGTGAGGAAAAGAATACCGATGACAGAAGAAGATGCCGGACGAAGATATTTCAGACACTAAAGTCCCGGAAGAAACAGAATTAAAAAAGTCTAATTTAAAGAAATTATTACATAAATAACCATGTCCAAACAAAGTACCATAAAGAAGATGTCCAACCTACTAGTCTTCTATTTTAAAAGAGTACCCAAAAACTGAGAATTACAAAACCGTGAGTAGATTATGATAAACTCCATGTACGTAGAGCACATCTGTGAAGTGTTAAATGCGACTGAGCGCGTATGAAGTTGACAAAACTTCCTCACTTGTGCCATTGCCCATATAAACTCTTGTCTATACGAAAGACGTCACATAGACTCTTTATGTACCACATGGAAGACGTTGATAATCTACAAACCCCGCTCGATGTCAATCTATATGTTTGGTTGCCTCCTGTTTATGGGTAAAAATCGTTTCTGCCGATTTCGGTAAATTCGGTAGGTGAGTGAGAAACTGGTTCAAACCCTAAACAAATGTGCTGCACGTGAGCACTTTATAGATTCGAGATCAATCAGCACAAGTCCGGCCTAAACCAAGAAATGGCCGTTCTAGACTTGCCGGTCACAAAGTGGAGGAGAAGGGTTGATTTGGGGAGGGAAGCAAAGAAAGGTGTTGAGAGGTAGTATCTCTCGACTTGTATCGAAAGTGAAAGCTTAGGAAGCTTGCAAGAGATGAAAGCTTTTTGGGAGAGCTTGCAAAGTTGCCTTTGAGAGTGTAGTATTTTCTCCCGACCGAGACTTGTTATGGCCCAGGAAATAGGTAAGACCTATTTATACAAGTCGAGATTGAAACGTACCTGGCCTCATGAAGGGGAGAGGTAAAGGGTGAAATAATGTGAGGAGGTGGTAACCAAGATAGTTTAATGGGTGAAAAGTTTTTCACCATTATTTCCTCTTTTATTTGACCGCTTTATTCCTTTTCACGTTTCTTAATGTGAGCGTAGCGTACGTATCTTTTGTGACCGCCAAACCAAAACCCTAAAGAAGCATCGCCCGGTTTGTGTCGATGTCTCGAGTGTTGGTTGCATCTTGAGTGCAAGTGGCGCTGCTAGTGGCGCATGTGGCATGTGCGGAATGCCTTGGTGGTAGGTTTGCACGGTTTGCAAGTTAGGCTACCCGGCGTGTGTGTTTGGCATGTGCCAATGGCATGTGCGAATGCCTTGGTGGTAGGTTGCACGGTTTGCAAGTTAGGCTACCAAATGTGTGTTTGGCTGTCTTGCCAATGGCATAAAGTCGGAAATGTTGACCTAGTTACCCAGGTCTTGCGAGCCTAGGGCGCTATATTTGGCGTGGGCCAATGGCATAGCGGCTTGGAAACATGGCTTGCGATATGTGTTAGCATGTGCCAATGGCTCGTGCGGCCATGTTGACCTAGTTGCAAGTCTTGCAAGCCTAGGGCGCTATATGTTTGGCGTGGGCCAGGCATAGCGACTTGGAAATATGGCTTGCGACACGTGTTGGCATGTCTGCCAATGGCACGTGCGGCCATGTTGACCAAGTTGCAAGTCTTGCAAGCCTAGGGCGCCATATTTGCGTGTGGCCAAAGGCATGCGACTTGGAAATATGGCTTGCGACACGTGTTGGCATGTGCCAATGGCACGTCGTCCATGTTGACCCTAGTTACCGTCTTGCAACCTAGGGCGCTATATTTGGCGTGGGCCAAAGGCATAGCGGCTTGGAAATATGGCTTGCGACACGTGTTGGCATGTGCCAATGGCACGTGCAGCCATGTTGACCCTAGATGCAAGTCTTGCAAGCCTAGGGCGCTATATTTGGCGTGGGCCAAAGGCATAGCGGCTTGGAAATATGGCTTACGTGCACGTGATGGCATGTGCCAATGGCACGTGCAGCCATGTTGACCTTAGTTGCGGAAGTCTTGCAAGCCTAGGGCGCTATATTTGGCGTGGGCCAAAGGCATAGCGGCTTGGAAATATGGCTTGCGACACATGTTGGCATGTGCCAATGGCACGTGCGACCATGTTGACCTAGTTGCAAGTCTTGCAAACCTAGGGCGCTATATTTGGCATGGGCCAAAGGCATAGCGGCTTGGAAATATGGCTTGCGACACGTGTTGGCATGTGCCAATGGCACGTGCAGCCATGTTGACCTGGTTGCAAGTCTTGCAAGCCTAGGGCGCTATATTTGGCGTGGGCCAAAGGCATGGCGGCTTGGAAATATGGCTTGCGACACGTGTTGGCATGTGCCAATGGTTTGTCTGACCATGTTTGACCTGGTGCAAGTCTTGCAAGCCTGGGCGCTATATTTGGCGTGGGCCAAAGGCATACGTTGGAAATATGGCTTGCGACACGTGTTGACATGTGCCCGGTAGCACGTGCGGCTTTATTGACCTAGTTACCCAAGTCTTGCAAACCTGGGCGCTATATTTAGCGTGGGCCAAAGGCATAAGCGGCTTGGAGATTTGGCATTGTTGCCATGGTGCGCCAGGTCTGCGGCTTGGTTTAGCATTGCCATGGTCTGCGAGTATGCGGCTTGGTTTAGCATTATTCTTGCAGCGGTCTTGATATGCGGCTTGGTTTGGCATTATTGCCATGGTGCGCGATATGCGGCTTGGTTTAGCATTATTGCCATGGTGCGCAAGATGCGGCTTGGTCCCAGCATTGTTGCCATGGCGCATGATGTCTCACGGCTTGGTTTAGCATTATTTGCCATGAGTGCGCGATATGCGGCTTGTTTTGGCATTGCCGCCATGGTGCGCGATATGCGGCTTGGTTTTAGCATTATTTGCCATGGTGCAAAGATGCGCTTGCCTTTAGCATTGTTGCCATGGTGCGCGATATGCGGCTTGGTTTTAGCATTATTGCCATGATGCGCGAGGGTGCGGGCTTGACTTGGCATTGTTGCCATGGTGCACAGTGATACTCTGACAGTTTTCCATTGCTGCCATGGTGCGCTGGTGCGGCTTGACTTGGCATTGCTGCCATGGTCTTGGCAGTGCGACTTGGTTTTGGAATTAGGGTTCCGTGTTGAAAACCCTAATGGGTATTTTGAAAAATACCCTATTAATTATTTACACACGAGTTAAATGCTCTTAGTTAATGTATTGCATGTAACGCTAGGTCATCCCGGTTTTACGATTTTACCCTTGTCTAAAAACCACCATCAACATTAAGTCCCCGCTAGCTCGGAGCGGGGGCTTTGTTGCGAGGTAAGCATAAGATGGTGACAAACTATTAACAAAGAAAACGTAAGGAAAATTGAAGGAGGCTTGTGCGACCTTTTATAAATAGGATTTGGAACCCTTGCCTCTCGGTAGTTTTGCACAAATCGGGAGAGGTGGCACACCAGGTGGGCCCGGTGCAGCTTGGGCGACGTTGGGAAGTTGGCGTGAGTTGGGAAACCGAGTGTGCTGGCCAGTGGGACCGCGTAAATTTTAAGTCTTGCGTGCTTGCAGGCGTGACTTGGGCGGCCATTGGGAGGTCGGGCGCAATTGGTGGGCGGTGCAACTTGGAACCGTGCTTGCGGGCGTGACTTATGTAAATAAAGAGGGGGTAGACGTTTCTTCGGTGAAAAAGTTTCCTTATTTTGCTTTCCTTCACGTCACGGCTTCCATTAGGCATCATCCATGCCAAAAAATCTGGAAGCATTATGTCTTTCATTGCTCCCTTTCCTTTTTAAGGTTCCGTATTCATACCCAACGCGAATGTATCGTCTCCTTGTTTGAGAAGGGGTTCTTCCTGTTGATTCCCCTTTTCCTTTATGCTTTGCGTTTTCTTTTTTTTTTTTTTTTTTTTTAGTTCACGCTATCCTCTTTTATATGTGTATAGACTGGATGGAACTTGATCATCTTTCCATTTCTTGGCGGTGTATGATGGGATCTTCCCGAGACGGCCGTGCCTTTGACTTTTTTGGAAAAGGACTTGAGAATCGGTGGAGATCGATCTTCTTCTCTTGAGGAGGCATTGGTTGGGGGTTTGAATCTTTGTTCCATGAAGCTAACGAAATTATTAAGGACCTCCCTTCCATCTATCCTCACGAAGAGCAGTGCATGTTCGGACTCTCTTGTTCGGTGGACGCGGAGGAGAACGCCATGATTCTTGATTTTGATGTGAATGAATCAAAAACTTCCTTCGAAGTGTCAATGAGAAAACTTTCGAAGGAGTATATGATAGAGCGAGACAGCCTTTGAAGTTGATGTCAAAGGTGTTATTGATGATACCCTGAGGGGTCATGGTGGCGTATCTTTGGAATAGTTGTCGGGGAGGAAACTACTGCTCGCCGTGGTCGCCGGGATGGGATGTTGAGGTTGCCGCCGCTAAAACCGCCGAATGGAACCTTTGTTGCCCGAAGGATTCTTGGGGAAATGCTTGAAGATAGCTTTGCCCGAAGGGACTTGCGCTCCATCCTTCGAGGGCTAGTTCCTCCTTTTGTTTTCCGTTAGCCGCTTAGTTCCCCGATGTTTTTCCCCTTTTTGTAAACACATCTTTCCCTTCTTCTTCATCAGTGTAAACCTTTTTGCTTCATATATATATTTTTGAAAGGGGTTGTGGTATGATGGCTCTGCAATGGTTTTCTGGGTTCTTCTGATGTATTTCTTCGATATCTGAAGGATTCGATTGGGAAGAGATATATTTATTTTATTTTTATTTTTATGTTTTTTGACAAAAGGGGAGATCTACAGGAAAAAATACAAGCTAGTGTATTCATCCCTGGGAAGTACAATTATTAAGAGGAATGATTTAAAGGAAGTACTGAAAATGGGAGTGATTGGGAAGTACATCATTTTAGGGATTGGATTCCTCGAGCCATCGCGAGTGAACTATCACGCCTTCAGGTGTGTCGGTATTGATGAGCTTGCAATATCCTCCCAAAAGGATATCCGCAAACTGTGTGCAGCTCGCCTTCACCTTCCTCGGCAAATCCATCTTTACCGTCATCCTCCCAACTTGAAACGAGCTTTCCTTAACCACTACATCTCCGATTGAAAATGGGTTCACGTCGTGTAACCATTTGAGCCTTGGCTTCGTTGGTTTCGCTAGAAGCTTCCAAGATTCTTGCAAAGTGTTCGAATGGTCCAAACTCCCCCATTCACATTTTTTGACAGGTAGTTTGTCTTTGGTTGTTCTTGTAGAGTCCCCATGACATAATGGGGGAAGAAAAGGCCGGTTGCGAAAAGGTTGCTCGGGTCGAGACTTACTTGTATTTGAAAATCATGGGCTAGCGCCAACGGGTCCTCTCCCACGATTCTTGGGTTCCTTCAATAGATCGTTGATGTATAACCCGTGGACGATTTGTTGGGAATCCCTTCGGGCGTGGATGTGTGGGCGAGAGGGTGTACGTCCGCCGCTTTGTTTTCGAGCACCCATAAGCGTCCCAAAATCATGTCATGATCTAGTTCTTTGACAATGTGGAACTTGCTATGCGTTATAAGCGTCTCCCATCTCGATCTCTAAGTTGATGTAGCCATGCACGTTCAAAAGCTTCTCCTCCCAAGTTCTTAATTACGGACAGGGAATAGGTAGCGTCTGTTTTGTAAATCCTGCTGCCTTTAGTGTCTTGAAAGTAATGATGTTGTGGTAGGAGGTCGGTCGATGAGCGTGTCATCAAATTTGTTACCTCTTAAACGGGACGTGGTTAGCAAATCCCGCCTCCTTTTGGTTCCGCCGTTTGGAGAGCTTGGGCCTGGCGTGGAGTGCGAGGAGAGAAAAAGCCGTTTGCCGGACACAACACGATTGAGAGCTACGAAATATCTTGTCGCCGCACCTTGGAAAGATAGAGAATTTCGCATATATGTTGCATCATGGATTGCAGTCTCGTGCACGGAATTCCCAGAGGACCCAGTTTCTTATGGGGAGTGGGTCTCGATGCACTCTTTCGTCTCCTAGTTGGAGTTCTCTGCTTCTATCCTTTCTTTGAAAATATGCTTTAGTCTGTTGCAATCGCTAGTCGGATGGTGAACAGACACAAACCAGATAATGACAAGATTTGGGGTTCGCCATCTCAACTTGATTAAGGGACGTCCCAGCGGTGGCGGTCGATGACATCATCTTGAACCAGAGCTTCCAGGAGGTCAATCACCTCCTCGATGGGGAATGGGAAATCAAGGGTATTTCCTTCGGTCTCGCGATGCTGCACGGAGTTTTAGCGACAATCTTCCAAAGTGAGGGTTCCCCGTGCCGCGCTTCACGTTTCTAGTGGCTCGTAGTTGCGGCTTTCCTTTTTTCCTCTTTCGTTCACTATGTTCACGGAGGATGGCCCCAGGCATTAAATTATTTTGTCATTAGAGGTGTCTACTCCCATGAGTTTCACGCGCGTCTTGATTCGAGTTGGTCTAGTCCTTTCCCGGTAATGTTGGTGCTGTTGTTGCAGATCGTCACGGCGGCCTCATGGAGTTCGGAGAACGTTTGGAAACGCAATTTTTAGCGGGCGCGGTAGATTGGGACCATACCATTGATGCATGCGTTTACCAATTGTTGCTTTTTCGGTCACGTTTGGGTCGTGATGACAGGTTGAGTGCTTGAACCACGAACCTTTTAGCGAAATCATTCGGATGTTCATTATCCCATTGGTACATTCTCCGAGGTCCTAAAAGGTAACTTGTTTCGGACACGAAGAAATACTTCTGTAAAACGGTGACCATACTACTCCAGGTTGGGAATGCTTTGTTCGGTGGGATCTTTGTTAGTACCATGTATACGCCCTTCCTAAGTGATTTTGAAAATTCCCTTAAACGAAGAACGTGATTATATTCATGTTCACCCAAGTTCCGAAACGAAAACATGTTCGTGCATTCCCGTGTACCATCGTGCAGGTAAATTGAGGGGGAAGAGTACCCCTTGGAGAGGATTCTCTATATTTCGGATGGGTAAGGGGGTTGGTGATGATGTACATCGAACTCATCATGCTTGATTCGATTCGCGTAGGAGTTGTTCCAAATCTTCTCTCGTGACAAAGTTGGATGGTTGATTTCTCTCCAACGGGACTCTAGTGCGAGTTTCTTCATCCGTGGAGTATGCGTGCCTGCCGAGAGTGCCGTCGGGGTTGTTGGAGATGCTTCTAGGCGTCTCCGGAGGATGCGACTCACGGGTGAGTCGCTCGTCGGTTTTGAGAAAGTTGAGCACCTCCTTTGTGTTGAAACCATGTGCTGCCGGCTCTGCGAGCGTCTCCTATCGTTCCATCAAATCGGCGATGGTGATGTAAGGGCGAGCTTCCTCTGGTCCCTCCCAGGTCTCTCGTCCGTCACGGCGGTAATTTGGAGCCTTAGTTGTCCGGATGCGCCATCTTTGAAGAAGCGTTCGGGTCGTGGTGGCGGCCACTAGCTCCAGTGACCGGGGGCGTGACACCGAAGAGATATTCTCGTTGCCGTGATTAGAGGTTGTGCGAGACGCTATAGGAGGCGGCTCACTCGCCCAGTGATAAAGGTGTTACACTTAAGGAGTGCATTCGATGTTGCTAACTGTCGGTGGTGAAGTAACAACGTTATGGGGAGAGACGCCAACACTCGGGGATGCGTTACTGCGCTCGATGTTCTCACCGCTCCGAATCCGAGTTCCACCATGTTGGGATTTGACGTTCGGAAACGAATCGGGAGTTGGAGTTGGTGTGTAGCCGATGATCAATCCTCCATTGTGGTCGCCAATTGTTTATGGGTAAAAATCGTTTTACCAACGATTTCTGTAAATCGGTAGGTGAGTGAAACCTGGTTCAAACCTAAACAAATGTCTTCTGGCATGAGCACTTTATAGATTCGAGAGATCAATACAGCAAGTCCCAAGATAAACCAAGAAATGGCCGTTTCCGGACTTGCTTCGGTCACAAAGTGGGCGAAGGGTTGATTTGGGGAGGGAAGCAAAGAAAGGTGTTGAGGAGAGTAGTATCTCGACTTGTATCAGAAAGTGCGGCCATGTTGACCTAGTTGCAAGTCTTGCAAGCCTAGGGCGCTATGTTTGGCGTGGGCCAAAGGCATAGCGGCTTGGAAATATGGCTTGCGACACGTGTTGGCATGTGCCAATGGCACGTGCGGCCATGTTAACCTAGTTGCAAGTCTTGCAGCCTAGGCGCTATATTTGGCGTGGGCCAAAGGCATAGCGGCTTGAAATATGGCTTGCGACACGTGTTGGCATGTGCCAATGGCACGTGCAGCCATGTTGACCTAGTTGCAAGTCTTGCAAACCTAGGGCGCTATATTTAAGTGGGCCAAAGGCATAGCGGCTTGGAAATATGGCTTGCGACACGTGTTGGCATGTGCCAATGGCACGTGCTTGCCATGTTGACCTAGTTGCAAGTCTTTGCAAACCTAGGGCGCTATATTTGGCGTGGGCCAAAGGCATAGCGACTTGAAATATGGCTTCCGACACGTGTTGGCATGTGCCAATGGCACGTGCGGCCATGTTGACCTTAGTTGCAAGTCTTGCAAGCCTAGGGCGCTATATTTAGCGTGGGCCAAACTGGCATGCGCAAAATATGGCTTGCGACACGTGTTGGCATGTGCCAATGGCACGTGCAGCCATGTTGACCTAGTTGCAAGTCTTGCAAGCCTGGCGCTATATTTGGCGTGGGCCAAAGGCATAGCGGCTTGGAAATATGGCTTGCGACACGTGTTGGCATGTGCCAATGGCACGTGCAGCCATGTTGACCCTGGTTACAAGTCTTGCAAACCTGGGCGCTATATTTGGCGTGGGCCAAAGGCATGGCGCTTGGAAATATGGCTTGCGACACGTGTTGGCATGTGCCAATGGCACGTGCAGCCATGTTGACCCTAGTTGCAAGTCTTGCAAGCCTAGGGCGCTATATTTGGCGTGGGCCAAAGGCATAGCGGCTTGGAAATATGGCTTTACGACACGTGTTGGCATGTGCCAATGGCACGTGTCAGCCATGTTGACCTAGTTGCAAGTCTTGCAAGCCTAGGGCGCTATATTTGGCGTGGGCCAAAGGCATAGCGGCTTGGAAATATGGTTTGCTGCGACACGTGTTGGCATGTGCCAATGGCGAGTGCAGCTATGTTGACCTAGTTGCAAGTCTTAAAACCTAGGGCGCTATATTTGGCGTGGGCCAAAGGCATAGCGCTTGAGATTTGGCATTGTTGCCATGGTGCGCGAGGTGCGGCTTGGTTTAGCATTGTTGCCATGGTAGCGCCAGTATGCGGCTTGGTTTAGCATTATTGCCATGGTCCCATGATATACGGCTTGGTTTTAGCATTATTTATGGTGCGTGATATACGCTTAGTTTAACATTATTGCCATGAGTCAAAGATGCTATCTGGGTTCCACATTATTGCCATGGCCTTGCTTCGATATGCAGCTTAGTTTAGCATTATTGCCATGGTCGCGCAGGTCTGCGCTTGGTTTTAGCATTTATTGCCATGGTGCGATGTCTCATGGCTTAGTTTGGCATTGTTGCCATGGTCTGCGCGATATGATGGATTGGTTTAGCATTATTGCCATGGTCACATGATATGCGGCTTAGTTTAGCATTATTGCCATGGTCGCATGATATCGCGGCTTGGTTTAGCATTATTGCCATGGTGCGCAGTGCTTGGCTTGACTGGCATTGTTGCCATGGTGCCCGATATGCATTTGGTTTGGCATTCTTTATGCCATGGTGCGCGGGTGCGGCTTGACTTGGCATTCTTTGCCATGGTGTGCGAGGTGCGGCTTGGTTTTGGAATTAGGGTTACGTGTTGAAAACCTAATCCGGTATTTTGAAAAAATACCCTATTAATTATTTACACGAAATTAAATTTCATTAGTTAATGTATTGCGGTAACAGCTTAGGTCATGGGTTTCTGATTTTACCCCTTGTCTAAAAACCACCATCAACACTCCTTATCAATCCACTTATGGAGAGAGTGAGAAAACATTACATGTATATACACAAAAATGTGGATGGATTTGGGTGACAAGGTACCTTTTTCAACATGCATTCCACGTCCAAAATATTCCTTGTCTTCGGTTGGAGCATTTCAATTTAGATTAAATCTCTTCGCCAGCTTGCTTGCCACAATGGTGCAAAGTTGTGTTCTTTTTCTTTAATATCTATTGGGATATTTTTATTGTGCTTACCACAGGTTTACGCACACCTTTACCATAAAGGAAGCTACACGTGTTGCCTCTTAGCACTCATCTTCAAGCTCAACGTGTTTAGAGATATTAAAAGAAAAAAACTTTCGATGCTTTCAATATGAGGCAACCATACACACCAAAAAAATTAGACGGTAACCTTATCATAGCTAAAACTTGTTGTTCATCCGTAAGAACATTCCCGGTGAATTCGAATCACTTGACGACATTGCCCTTAGATGTTCAGTCAGAGTGCTGGATCCTTTTGGTAAACTTAAAGTTTCAACACTAAGTTCGACGAAATTTCGAAGTGCACGTATTACCAAGACAAATTTTAGTTGACCCTACGTTTTCTTGGCAGTAGAAAAATCCTTTTATCGCCACCTTGTTGCTCAACATGAGCGCGCATTTCGATATTTTTCTAATCGAAGTACGTAGGTTTCAAGGTTGCAACGGTGTTGGCCACATATCATAACTTTTCTTATCAATTTCGTCACCCTAGTTATATCAGCAGTCACATTGTTGGTAGTCATATCCTATATGTTTTATGCACAAATATTGACATTATTATTATATGTACATTCACAATACTGTCCCAAAATCTAATTAATAAAATCATATCTACATACAATTCGGGATAGAAAATTTCGCTAGGCTCGTAATCATCACCCAAATGTGTAGTTCCATATGACGTATATATATCAATTAATTTGGACTAGTGAATATTGGTAAAGCACACAACTTAAGCCAATAAAACCACTTGGAATCAACCAACATATGATGATAAGTTATCTACCAACGAAGATAAATAAGCTTCATATAAACAAAAGTAGATCATGTGGAAAACGGACACGAAAACAGGAGTTTCTTGCTACTAATTTTCAAAGTACCCCGCTCACGAATTATTTTCAACTAACGAAAATAAAGCAAAAATATGCACTGTTTCGGAAACATATATTATTGAAATTATTTTCAACTAATTAAAATAAAAGAAAGTAAATTATTTTTCAACTAATGAAAAAATAAAATAAAAAATATGCCCGTTTTGAAGTAATGAAAAATCCACTTTTAGATTTTTTCTAAAATTCTTAAAATACACAAAGTAATATATTTTCGCGAACACATACACTGAGTATTTTTGTTGAGCAAGACACTTATGATTCAACTAATGATATTAAATTAAACAACATGATTCAACAAATTAATCATATTTAAAAATATTAATATCACGCATGTTATATTTATATGAAGTTAATTAAATCAACCACAAGGTGATGATTCCTCATAATTAATTTTAGGTCGTAGTCCTTTCGAGCGACACGTTTAGTCCAAGGTCCATTGGATGGTGGTGTAAGACCCGAAATTGGAACACATTGACCTACAAAGGTGATTGCTCCACATAATTAATTTTAGGTCATTGTCCTTTCAGGAATGGCCCTTAGTCCATGGTTCAAAAATAACAGCATAAAAGGCTCTCATGCCAATGTTAGTCATATATAACTAATATATATGTAAGTTGAACAAATCAAATGTAGGAGCGGGTTATTAGTTCGTACCTTGTAGTTGCTCCAAATGAGGATGACCTTAGAACCAACGGATCACTTGCGTTTCACGTTCTTGAACCTTCAAACTCATGGTGAGTAGGTGCCACAAAAAATGAGCACAAACTATATTTCCACAAACTAAATACCGTATAGAACTTCAACTTCTTCTACAAAGGACATTAAGGGATTTTGGTGATTCTACAACTAATGTTTGAATACTAGAAGACTTTGCTAGCTAACTAGAATGCTCACTTAGATACTCTCTAGCTAGTTTGATTACTCTCCATACTTAGCTTACTTGCTAAACTCATTTCTTTCTTCCTTAGTTACTTCTCAACATATGAGAATTATGAGTCTATTTATACTTGAATTTCAAGCATGTACTCTTGGCAAGTGTCAAGCTTTTGGGAGCAAAAATCAAACACATGTCAGAAGTTCTAACACTTGGAGTCATGGAGTAAACACATGGAGTAAGTGATCAAACACTTGTTAGCTTCATGCAAATACATGGTGGCAAGAAACAATACACATGTTTCACCATGGCTTACTTAGTTGGAGAAGGATTTTTCCTTTGACAAAGTCAAGCATATGACTTTACTCATCCACCCAAGATGAACTTTGGGCATGCACAAACACAATGGGTGCCCATATTTCCAACATTAATGTTCTCCGATAAGCTGTACCTTCACTGCCCAAAACTAGATGCGCTATCCACATGCGCCTATCCACATGGCTTATCATATTTGTTAATATACCAAGTCCCACTGGACTTGCTCTGTTTTTTTTTTTTTTCTTGATCAGCTGGACTTGCTCTGTTAGTGCAAAAACAAATACATCCACCCGAAATCAAGGCTGTGGTGACATAACCTTTTGTGAAGGCGCAAGATTCACAGATGACTCACTTCCTTCATGTTTGTCATAGACATGTGGGAAGTTATCCCTAGCGGACTGTCATCAGCTGCCGACATGAACTTTGTTTCTATTTTTATTTTGTCATGCTTCTCTTTAAATCTCGTTTTTGACCGGCTCTTCGCATGGATAAAGAGCCATAACCAAATCAAAATCTAACTCAATGTGCTTACTCAGATCTTTCTTACGTTTTTATCATCTTTTTTTGTTGGTTTATATAATACATCAAAACGCTATACGTTGCAGTTGCTGACATATTCGACCAACAAACTGCTGATTCACAAAAATAAAAGAATAGGATGAAAGTTTAACTGCAAATCAAGAATCATGTGAAGCATGTGAATACAACTTGGAAGAACAAGAATCAAATTCATTTTTTTGTCACTTTTTTGAGGACTGATCTGATCCAGATTTTTAGTTTATTATTCTAATTAATTAGTGAAATTAGAATAGAATATAATGGAAATATTGACAAAAAAAAATAAAAAAGAGAAGAAGATTACATTACAGCTGGGCTGGGACTGGGAGAATCAAGTGTATCTTGATGTGATTTGCGGGAGTGTGCCACTTCACTTGTGCTTTTCTGTGTCTTTCTTTCCAAACAATTGGAGCGCCACATCATGCGGTACACTAGCAAGGATGACTTAAAATTTTAGTAACTATTATGGAAAATGGGTCATTTGTCAAAATATTTTTAAAATCTGGCTTAAATGGACGAGTAAAAATTAATATGAGTGAAATGGACAAAAAAAAAAAAACAAGGATGAAACTGGATTCATCCTGACTTAAACTTAAAAAATAGCAAAGATGAAACTGGATGCATCCTGATGTAAATTAAAAAAAAAAAAAAGTATTTGAAGATGGGTAGGATGAAACTGTTTACATCCTGGTTATTTTTGTATTTTTGTCCATTTAAACAGTCTCAAAATCTAGATGTCCTTTTCACCCAGAATTTGTTGAATTTGGTCTTTTTAACCAATTTTGTGTAATCGTTATAGCTTTTAAACACATGACAAATTATCTGTAACGTAAATAAGTATGATAAAACGCTTTACAAACACTTAATACATGTTACAAATTGGCTACTATTATAAAATATTTTATTTGACCCCCAATAATTCTGGCCCATAATGCGACCTAGTCTGCCTTGTCCATAAGACAGCCCTGTACCTAGTACACGAAATGAATAATTTATAACTATGTTGGTTGTTAATTTCTGCCCTACCTTTAACGTCAAATAATGCAGTAAAAAGTAAATGTTAGAGAAAATTCGTATCGAGTGGGTGAAAGGGAAGAATAAGAGAATGAAGCAGGTTCTTTTAAAGAATGCATGAGTGAAAGGAAAGAATAATAGAACGAAGCAGGCTTTTCAAAGAATGATGTAATGAACCTGAAAACGGCCTGGCAGTCCTAATTCGTACTCGGCAAATTTGGAAAAATATTATAGACATAAATGGAAAGTGAAAAAAAAAGATTTGATAGAATCTGAAAACATAAGTATAGTATTCATGTAAAAGCTCTGCCTGCAGCTATTCGTGTCCATTGGATGGTCAGTATACATACTCTAGTGCTCTTCGCACTTGGCCTTGTCCTTCAACCAAGTCGAGAAAGTCTCTAGTTATCAAAGCTCTGCCTGCAGCTATTTTCTGGTCATTGTGGAAAGAAAGGAATCATAGAGCCTTCGACAACAAGTCTCTCACTGCAGCAAAACTTATCCAGAAAATCAGATGCACGATTGCATATTGGCTCTATCTTCAACCCCCTTTTAAATCGTCTCTCAAAGAGTTCATGCTCAACTGGAAGAACGTGGTTTTGAACCACCTTGAGAATTCAATTATGAATCTATTCTTGTACATCCTCCTTCGACTTCGGTATATATTGTTATTCACAGAGTCTTTTGTATTTCATTTTTTCTTTGGATGGAGTTGTGTGTCCTCCTGATCGGTCATGTTTTGTTGTAATCATTTCTACAGTGGTTTCTTCTGTTATCAATAAATTCTATAATTTACCGATCAAAAAAAAAATGTAAATTCATGTTAGGGTTATTTTAATGTCCGATGACTAACATAAAAAATCACACTAGTGGTGAGGATATTTCGTGAAACTTAATAAATGAAAGAAATGGGAGCACAAATGGTGTCATTTTTTGCTATTTCCATTCCTCTTTCTAGCGCTCATTTTATCTCTACATGCACAACCTTATCCGTATGATGAATTTTCTGGCATAACTCATCACGACAAACGGCACGCTTGGTTCGTTTCAATTTGTGCCGTGCTGTGCCGGCATGATTACATCCCTAAGTGCTGGGCAGGTTGGTGGATTTTTTTTTTTGATCGAGAAAGGAGAAATTTATTGAAAGGAGAAGGAAAAATTACATGTATCCGTTATAAAGGAAAAAAAGTGAAAGCAAAATAAAGAGAAATGGGATACAATCCTTGGAAGGAAGTAAGGACATAAGAGAATGTACCAAGGTTTTATCTCAAGAAACATGTTCTCCACGAAAAGATGCACAAGTCTAGCCTAAAATTAAAATCTCTTTTGAAGGCACAGCTCCATGCCAAAAGGGATGCTTTGACCTCTACACTTACTTGGAAGTGAGAGAGTGATTTTGCTCGAAAATTCTTCTATTTCGCTCATTCCAAATTGCCCATAAAGCTGCAAATTGAACCATATCCCAGATTTTCTTTGCCGGACCATTAATGCCATTGGCAGACCAACTTTGAGCCAAATGTAGAACTGACGGGTGGATTCCAAGGAGGTGGTTAGGTAAGATCAAGGACCATACTTGTCTAGAGAACTTGCAGGTTGGTGGATCATATCACCTAATCTTTAGATTTTAGCTTATTCAGTTGTATTTTCAAGAAACGCTCATCAAACGAAATATTAATCGATTTCAAATAAAAATAAATCATCAACTCTTACAGATACTCGGATACTCCGATCTAAGTCATTCAGGTACTTCACCAAGAACGCTGGTGATCGATCCACATGAAAATATCACCAGCAGACGATTTCACTACAACTGTTAATGTCATTGCTGATTATGATCAGCGCAAGAAGGCACTGCTGGAATACATTGAAGAGGTCACGACTAATGCCGAAGAAATTCAGAAGAGAGTTCTCTCTGAAATACTATCTCGGAATGAACACGTGGAGTACTTGCAACGGAAAGGTTTAGATGGTCACACAGATAGTGAGACCTTTAAGAAGATGCTGCCCGTTATCACTTATGAAGATCTCAAACCAGACATTGATCGTATAATCTCTAATGGTAATACTTCCTCACCCCCATTCTCTGTAACCAACCCATTTCCAAGTTATTTTGTAGCTCAGGAACTTCATCTGGAGTGAGGAAAAGAATACCGATGACAGAAGAAGATGCCGGACGAAGATATTTCTTTCGAAGCCTTGTCATGCCGATTGTGGATCAATATATACCAGGTTTAGACAAAGGGAAAGTCATGTATATTATGATCAGTGTGCCTCAAGACAAGACACCAGCAGGAATAGCACTTTGTTATTCAAGTACAGCCTTCTACAAGACCTCGTATTTTAAGGATGGATTCAACAACAATCCGTACAACAGCTACACTTGTCCTATCGAAGCCATTCATTGTGAAGATTCATATCAGAGTATGTATTCGCAGGTGCTTTGTGGGCTGTACCAAAACGATCAAGTTCTTCGACTAAGGGCTACTACTTTTCGGTTCTGGTATGGTTTCAATCGTAAGGTTCCTACAGGAAAACTGGACTTCTCTTTTGCAATGATATTAGAAATGGAAGGATAGACGACAAGAAAATTACTGACCTTCTGGTGCGAAAGGCGGTATCAAAATTACTTAGCATCAAACCCAATCCGAAACTTGCTGATTTGATAGAGACTGAATGCAAGAGAGATGAATCTTGGAAAGGGATCATATCAAGGTTATGGCCCAACGCTAAATATATTGAGAGTGTTGTAACAGGAACCATGTCTCAGTATATCCCGTACATTGAATTTTACAGTAATAAACTTCCCATCGTATGTGCTAGCTATTTGTGTTCAGAAGTCTACTGTGGGATAAACCTTAACCCTCTATGTCAACCTGATCAAGTGTCCTACACCCTTATTCCCACAATGGCCTATTTTGAGTTCTTGCCAATAATTAGTGGCCAACATGATCAGCAAGAGCTAGTCGATCTCACTTCTGTCAAGCCTGAAAATGAATATGAGCTTGTTGTCACAACTTATACCGGTAAGTGATAAAATTATTTATTAAGATAAAGGTAATTATGATGTATGTGCAGTTATTGTAGTGATCATCCAATAATTTCATTTTCATTGTCTTTTCCATTATGTATACTTGTAGGACTTTATAGGTATAGAGTTGGAGATGTCCTAAGAGTGGCTGGATTCAAGAACAATGCTCCTCAATTCAACTTCACGCGCAGATATAACACACTTTTGATATTGATACAGAAAAGACAGACGAAGTTGAGCTACAAAATGCTGTGAATTCTGCTGCTCTGCCATCTCAAGAAATTCCTCAGTGCATCTCTTGTTGATTACACTAGTTTCGCTGATCATCTACAACCCATCCAACTACTCCCGGGCCCATTACGTACTCTACTTTGAACTTCAGTGGGATAAGAACAATTTCTCAATACTTCAGACGACGGTTATGGAGGAATGTTGTCTTTACTAGAAGAATCCCTCGGAGCTGAATACCGTGAATGCCGGGGTTGATAAGAAATTAATTGACCTTTGGAGATAAAGATAGTGGAGACAGGAACCTTTGACAAGCTCATGGCCTACGCAATCAGGGAGGGTTCTTCAGGTAACCAGTACAAGACACCTAGATGTGTGAAACTTGCACCCATTGTACAACTTCTCAACTCTAGAGTGGTTTCTAACTATTTCAGTCCCAAATCCCCACGAACTTCTGAAATATAGGTCTCTTACCAACTTTCGGTCACAAAATGCGCAACGGTTATTAGTGGACCATGATGTATCGTTTATTGCATTTATCTCTAACAAATTGTGATCAGCTGCGGACAAGAAGTTTGTTTTTATTTGTACTTTTAGTTTAATTTTTTCATGCTTGTCTTTGATATCCAGCTCAATGTGCCGTTGCTCATTTTTTGTTTGTTTGTTTGTATAGATTCCTTGACCCTGCCATCTGAGCGATAAAAATACATCAAAATGAGATGCCTTTTGACAAGAACGATGAGATAGCATGAACCAACTATAGCTTGAATTTTTTTAGGAGGCTCATGTGAATGCCTTTGGAAAAAGATAACAAAGAATCCAAATCGTTGACAGGGTCTTTGTTTTTACCTTTTTTTTTAATGATCACAAACTCCTAAGGGAAAAATTCCAAACAACCGTTGGGAATCTTGGTTGTTGGGGTGTAAAATGGCATGGCCAAGATAAATTTTTTCTTTTTTGAAATGAATGAATCTCAGTTAACCGTTGGTCTTGATACTGGACTTTTACTGGACAAATTGATATTGGTATCAAAGTACTCTCTCTGGCTATGGTCGAGTTGAATCATTTGTATTTTTCCAGTGCATTTCGAGTTAGTTGACGAAACAACCTAAAAACTAAGTTTAAACAATAATGATTCTCGTGTTTTACGATCTTTTAATTATATGTTCTGCCTTTTTTGTTTTCGTGCATTATAGTTTTTTTTTTTTTGATCGGTAAATTAAAATTTGTTAGAAAAGAAGAAAAAGGGTTCATGAAACATGAACATCCAAGACAAACAGACGGACCAAAAAAAAGGGCCAAAGAAGCCAGCAACAAGAAAGATAATTCCGAAACAAACCTACAGACAACAACAAAGACAGAAGCCCAAGAAAGAGACTCAAACCAGCAGCAACATGCCACGAACCAAAAACAAAGAACAACGACAGATTAAGGAGGTTCAAAGACTGTCAATTTCCACTTGGTAATGAAGTCTTTCAACTGAATATTATGAAATTCAGGTATCCAAATAATGCATATTCTACTACTAATAAAAGTCCAAGTAATAAAAACAAGTAGTCAAACATAACATTTTTCTAATTGCAGGTATTCAAAGGGAGTTACTTTAGTAATACAACAATGCATCTTCCTTAACGTCACGGCGTTCGTCATACTGAATTGATTTTTAGAACAAGTAATGAAGAGATATACTAGGACGATGAGATGATTTTACTTTGGCTCTAATATGGCCGATAGCCTGATATATTTTCTTCAAACCAAGCCATAAGGAAATCCTATATGGACCTCTGCCAGAGCTAATAACTCATCCACAAAAACCAGCTCTTTACAAGCAGTTCACACTGGAAGAACTTATGATGAAATTTAGATTAAAAGGTTGGATGGGAAGTCATCTTTTAGTAGATTACTTCTTGTTGTAAGTTGTGATCAAATATGAAAAGAACACGAATGAAATGAAAAATAAAATAAAAAATAGAGTTGTTGCAGTATAAACTAAATCATTGTAATCGTTAACCAATGGAAGTTCTTGATGACCTTATTTTGCAGAACTTTGATGGTTTATTAAGGCTCCATAAGTGTCACATGATACACAAAATGGAAAGGGCGAGTAGTTAGCGTTTTAATACTTTTGAAAATAAAAAACAACTAATTCTCAGGCAGAAAGTGGCTGATATATCTTCTTCTTCTTTCTTCTTTCGGAAATCTCCCTGATCGTTTTATCAACTATATCAGAAGAATGAAGAGATACGGTAACATCAAAACAAGTACTGCCTGGAGATTATAATATCGTTAACTGTGTAGGCCAAGAAAGCTCAAAGACTTTTCCTTGTACTTAAATGTATGCTATAAAAGGATGTGTCAGTACACCAGATCACCGGACTTGAGACGTATTTCAGTGGCTTCAGGTTGAGTAGGCTTTTATAATTTAGGTGTCTCAAATCGCCTATTAAATTTTAATGGATTAAGGGAAACTGTTATGCGCCTCTCAAATCACGCCTATTAAATTTTGTAAGCAAACCAGAATTATTTATTTGGCCAATCAAAGCAACGGCTAGCTAATATCAGGATACCTAAAATGGTTTAGGTTGCCACGTATAAGCATGTCATCCTTTCACTTACACGAGTCTCAGATTTTTTTATTTTTATTTTTTATTTTTGACAAAACTCATCTAAAAAGCAAAAAACTAGTACAAGTGAATTCACAAAACCAAAATTGCTGGATACACTTTTTTTGATACAAAACAACTTATATTAGAAAGATTAATTTGCATAACTTAAATCTGATAGATTGTTGATCATCCCAAACAGCTTTTCTAAATTTTTAGGATGTTGCAAAAAGTATTCAAAAGAGGATCTATCAGCATTAGGAAGTTTTAGCTATAATATGAGCAGCATTATTAATGTTCTCTTAACATGATTAAATCAAAATCAAAGCAAGAAAACTAGAAAGTCTACTAAAAATATTTCTTCTATGATTCAGATTATTCCATTGAATAAGAGTTTGGTAGCTTGATGGAGTTAACTACATTGAGACTGTCACTTTCCAAAATAACTTTTTGTGGTGCATTCCTCTCTATTGCATCCTTCATGGCTAGACATTCTACATTTTACCTGATCTATTCCTCCATTGAAGTATCTCCCTCATGGCTGGAGCATCTACCCGTTGAATCACGAATAATCAGACCAATACCATACTCCAAGTGTTATAATCAAATAAAACATCCCCATATTAATTTTGAGTTAAATGAGATGAAGGGGGTCCAAGGTTGCCTTAGTTTTAGTCTTATTACAGGAGCATGTTGCATAAATGATTCACCATATTCTTAATGGAATGAACTGTAAAGAAAATATTCTGATTTTTGTTTTCATAAATTTTGTCACATCTGTTTTTCCAGATAAACCAAGCAGTAGTCATAAGAGTTCGAACCCAATAATTCCAATCTTCTTTGGCTACAGTACTTGGAGATTGAAACCAACTAGATATCCAGTCAGCAACTTCAATGTTTTGACTATTCATACTAGCAATATTAACATTCATCGCCAGCCAAATAGATTTTGAATGATCACATTGCATAAGTAGATATTGAAGGGTTTCCTCAGCTTGTGAACATCTTGGACAAACTGGATCTATGTGGCTATTATATTTATTAAGTTTCACTCTAGTTGGGACAATTCCTTTAATAAACTTCCATAAGAAAAGTTTAACCTTGTGTGGTGCTTGATTTCCACACTTACTCCAACTAAAAATTTGTGATGTCTCTGATCGTAGTCCGAATCTGAATAGAGGCTTGTTAAATCTTTATATGTAGCTTTGACCCAGAGAATTCACCGGTTCTACTAGGTTCCCATTAATTTATCTCAACCATATTGAACTACATGCATTCTTAATATTAAGAGCGCAATGTATCTCTGAAATAGATCGGTAACAAATTGTTCATTCCACCTTCTAGGATTTTCCAACATCAGATATGAAACATAAACTATTCTTGCAGGTTCTCTGAAGGAATCTCTTGGAAATGGAGGAGAATCAAGTCCTATTACCCACTTATCATACCAAACTAATATTTTCTGACCACTCCTCACATCCCACCTATGAAATTTCCTTACATAATAAAGCCTAGTTCTAAACCTCTCCAAACCCAAGAGGAATTGTAAGGTGTTTCTTGAAGATGTAAAAGCTAAAGTGGGGAGAATATTTATCTTTCATAATCAGTACCCATTGTTTATCCTCCTAAGTGTAATATCCATCCATGTTTAGTTATAGAGCAATGTTAAACCTTTCTAAGTTTACGAATCCTAATCCTCCTTCATTCATTGAAGAACAAAGTGAATTCCAAGCAACCAAATTTAAGCCCTATTAGATTTATGGCCCCCAAAAATTTTATCTGAGCGAGAATCTTTAAACTTACTTGATAACTATTTTAGGCAATTTAAAACTACTCATATAATGTGCGGGAATAGAATTGAGAAGCCGACTTAACCAAAGTTGTTCTAACGGCTTGGTTCGGGTTTCGAACACCATCCTTGAAATCTATTTTCATAAGAATCTTGAATAGACTTAAAAGGAACTCGTTTTTGAGTTCCCCAAAAGGATTAGCGGGACCTAAAAGTATTTATTTGAGGAGCTAAGTTGTTTGACTCCTAACTTATCTCGATGCTAATTTATCTTCATCCGTTAAATCTCCGTAATAAAAGTTTCTGAAAATTTCGAGAGAATTTATCACCGACTAGAGATTCTGCAAATTTTTGCAAACAACACTCAATTTGATGGATACTATCTTGATCAGCATGAAAGAACAAAATGCAATCATCCGCATGAAGAAAAGGTGATTAAGCGGTAAAGAGTTCTTCGTAACTTGTATTCCACGTAATAGATTAAGTTCCTCAGCATTAATCAGTGATCTAGTTAGATATTCCATGGAAATAATGAATAGGTAAGGGGACATAGGATCCCCTTGCTTAAGTCCCCGAGTTGGAGTGTATGAATGACAGATGCTACAATTCAACGTAATTGAGATAGTTGTTGTCGATATGCATTGATAGATCAGAGTACGCCAGTCTTGACAAAAACCTAATGAGGATAACATTTTATCAATAACAGACCATTCCACTCTGTCGAATGCTTTCGACATACCCAATTTCAGATATTAATCCCTGTTTCCTCCTAGATTTTTTCATTGAATGCACCAACTCATGAGCCATAACTATATTGTCATTAATGTATCTCTTAGGTACATATGCAGCTTGAGTTGGAGATATTATTTTCTCCATCAAAGGCTTCATTCTTGTAACTAAGAGTTTTGATATTATCTTATAAATTGTATTACAAAGACCTATTGGTCCGTAATCATTTGGGGTAGTTGGATGTTGAGATTTTGTTATTAAACAGAGTAGCCATTATGGGTTGATATTAGAAGGCATTGATTTAATAATGAAAAATTGTTGCACTAGGTGAACAATATAATTACCCTGATTGACCATTGAGATTGAAAAAACTCTGCAGGGAATCCATCAGGACCCGGCGAATTCCAACTAGGAAGACTTTTAACAACATTATAAATTCCTCTTCAGAAGGAGTTGACACTAACATAGTATTTTCTTCCTGAGTAATGATTAGTAGTTTATGTCAAAAGAATCACTCTGAAATTGTGGATTAGAAGAGCCGAGCTATGGTGGACAAGTGATTTGTGAGTAGAGATGCTAATTCCTTATGAGAATGAAACTATTGGCCTTGATCATTTCTTGAACATTATATATGATTTCGAGCTCTTCCTCTATTATCTAAGGAGTGAAAATGGGTCGTATTGTTATCTGCATCTTTAATCCATCTATCTCTCGATTTTCTTTTGCCAAAGTCAGCTTCAACTTTCTTCCAAGTAATGCAACTTTTGAATAGTTAGATGAATCTTAGGATTTTCATCACTATCTTTGATTCCGGAGAAAATGATAGTTAGTCTTTTAAGCATTTAATATGACATAATTTTCCAAATGATCTCTATTCCATCTTGAAAGTTTACTCCTAGCATTACAAAGTTTTTTAGATATATTCTGATTCTTTTCAGAAGAAGCCCAAGAATTTGTAATGATATCTGAACACTGGGGATATTTTTGCCAACATCTATAAAATTAACATTTCTAGGTTTAACAAAATCGAATTCAGAAAAGAAGAGAATAGGACAGTGATCTGATCCTAGGAATGGAAGATGTAAAAGTTTTGAATCTGGATAATCTAATCCAACGAGGATTTTGGAGGGCCATATCTATTCTAGCTCTCTTGTACCCCTTACCATTAAGTTTGTTGGACCAGGTCTGCTTACTACCTAAATAACCCAAATACATAAGACCAGAATCATCAATCAAACTGCTCACCCAATTATCCATGGAACTAGTACTAGACGAAGCTTCCCCTTTTGACAAGTGAATATAAAGATCACCCAAAACTACCCAAGGATGGAAAACATTTTCACTTATCTTTTTAATAAACTCCACCTGTCTGTTTGAGATCATGATATGTAGATCCATAAACAGGAGATCCTGAAAAGATTAGACTTAATCAATAAGTGAATCATATTATCCTTACTACACACAATCTCACAAGGAAATCCTGAAAAGAGGGGTACAACAACCACACCCAATATTTCGCTTAACAATCTGTATGGAAAAACTCCAATATACTTTCTAGAGAATCAACTAGATAGTCAGACTCAATCTAGACAAAAAGTATCTCAAAGAGTTTATATCTCAATCTCTCGATTTGATATATACTCAAGCAAATAAAATCATGAAGTCTTCATCAAATATTAGAGAGATAACTTGGATGGTACCAAAGACCAATATCCAAGTCTCAATCAATTTAAATCAACGACCAAAAGGTCGGATATTCTAATTGATTGAATAACGACAACTGTGATATTTCAATTATATAAACAAATATAATACGAAATATAAATAACACAGAACACCAAAATTTTGTTAACGAGAAACCGCGAAATGCAAAAACCCGGTTTATTCCGTGATTAAACAGACATCAGATTAAAGCCGCCACGAGACACTCAGCCTACTCCAAATTAACTTGATGCGGACCGTAGTTGAACCCCAACAATCTCACCGATCCACGGTACAGTTATGCTCCTACGTCTCCCGATACCAACAGGATGCTACGTGCTTGATTCCCTTAGCTGATCTCGCCCACAACTAAGAGTTACTCACGACCCAAAGTCGAAGACTTTAATAAACAAATACGTATCACCGCAGAAAAGTCTACTTTAATAGATAAATCCGTCTCCCGAATATACCTACGAGTTTTGTTCCGTCTTTTGATAAATCAAGGCTTAACAAGAACCAATCGATAACTTCGGACTTATATTCCCGAAGAACAACCTAGTATTATCGATCACCTCCACAATAATCTTAATCGGAAAGCAACGAAAAGGTATTACTAATCACAAACGATGAGATAAGATGTTTGTGACTTCTTTTATCTTCGCCTTATCGGAGATATAAATCTCAAGCCAATTATTACAATTGTACTGCACGATAGTATCAAAAAGATCAGATCACACAACTATGAGAAAGTAGTATCATGCGGCTTCACAATCCCAATGAAGTCTTTAAGTCGTTAACTTTGGTTTAGAGAAGAAAACCCAAGGTTAAAGGAGAATAAAATCTAGCTTATACAACTAGTATCACACGTAAGGTGTGGGGATTAGGTTTCGATTCTTTAGAGTTCTCCCTTATATAGTCTTTCAAATCATGGTTTGCAATCAATGTTAGCTTGGTAAAATAGCATTCAATATTCATAGTTAGATGAAAACTCCTGATTAGATTCAAGCTAATATTTCTCAATCGTTATATCGAAAAACTTAACTTGTTATACACACATGAAATGCACGTTTCGAGGCTTGTGTAAGTGTACCCAAACATGTACATTTGTTGGTTCAACAATAGTTAACCAAAGGTTAGCCATATGTGCAATTCATATCAACCATATTCTTCTTCACCATAACTAGTCCAAATGACTCAAATGAACTAGTTAGAGAGTTGTTCAATTGCTTAGATCTTTATGTAACTATACAAGACACAATCAAAGCAAAAGCGATTTGATTCACTCCGAAGATCGGTTCATGAAATTTATAGCCACGGTTAGCAAAAGCATTCCTTAGTTTATTTAAACATGAGTTCAAGAACAATCGTTTTTAGATATAACCAACTCAAGTTCGCGGTGGGTTAGGACTTAAGTTCCTGAAGGAGTTCACAAACTCCAGCATAAATTCTCGGAGTACATGATTCGCGGACTTGGCTCACGCCACCATTCGGTTTTCTTGATCAACAAAGTTCGCAAACTTTGGTTCAAGGAATAAGGACTTATAAATATATGTGTTTCCACAACAAAGCTTATATCCTACCATGGTTATGTAATCTAAACTCTCATTTCAATCATTGAAACATTCTCGAGGACGTTATATAGTTGTTATTCATTTAAACCATTTTTTAAATGAGCAATTTTCAAGTGATTGAAACATAACATGACTTTCGTCACTAGGTAAATATGAATTCGGCTAAAGCGAAAGCTTACCAACACATATTTCGAGAAATAGATAGGCGAGATAAACTCGGATCGAAATACCAAATGTGTATAATCTTAGTTTATATAGCAAAATGACTTTTGTTTCAAGATAGGAGATAAATAGACTTTTGAGTGATAGATAAGTTCAAGTCTCCACAGACCTTTTAGTCGATGAAGTTCCACCGGTTCCTTGAGTAGTCCTTAGTCTTGTAAGATGATTGCCATGGAGTTCTTGAGCTCAACTACACTTTCTATCCTAGTCTGAGACCTTAGCTATAGTAGACTAGAAATCAAGACTTATAGTTTTGATCACTAATATTGACAAATATGCTTGAGATAGCAACGCATGCGAGTTCGACCGAGCAATGCTCTAACAATCTCCCCCTTTGTCAATTTTAGTGACAAAACTATCAATACATATGAAATAAAAAAAAATAACTTTGTAACTTCTATTCCACATGTCTAATCTTCAACATTACTCGAAATCTTCATCACTTGCAAGTACTCCAATGATCCAAAAGGTTGTAAGTTTAGCATCATCGTTGTTGAAAATCCGTAGCTATAACAACAAGAAAACAATAGTTCTCAATCATTGTTATACAGTGTCATAGTATCATTACACAGCGTCAAAGTTCAATTGTATCACAACTTCAACAACAATACTATGGTGATATGTATCAACCCCCCCCACCCCCCCACCCCCCCTTAGTCAATACTCCATCTCACATGGAAACAACTCCCCTTACATAATGATCCGAAAACCATATGTATTTTGTAGTGTGAACTACATATTAATTCTCCTTTTTGTCAATAAAATTGTCAAAGGCAAAAGAAACGGGATCCTAATGAAATTTCAAAAGAGACATTTCATGACCAAAAGAAAGAACACACATATCATCTTATTTAGATGCAATCATAAAGCAAAAGCCAAATGTATTCATCAAAGAGGTTTAAAGATACAAGATAACCCCTCAAATATTCCACAGCCCACTCTCCCCACAAAGATTTGGCAATTAAGCACAAGTTCAATTAAGAACTCTCCCCCATAATATGTCATTCCCGAAAGAACAACAAGAGAGACCTTAATTTCAAGAGAAAATAAGGATTTCTTTGGACATAACAAATCACATACAAGTATGAAATTGAATCCAAAATACTCAATTAAATTGACCACAAGAGAACCTATGATTAATTTAATCGGATATGCTCAACATAAGTGAACTTATGGAGACTCAAAAATACTCAATTAGATTAATCACATGAGAACCCATAATTAATCTAATCGAAATACACAACCAAACTAATCACAAAAGTAATCAATTTAATTGGCCATACTCGACATAAGAGAATCTATGGAGCAATGACTAAGTTAATCATAAGAAAACAATCAACCCAGTCAATAGTGTTTAAACATAAGAAAACTTACGGAGCCATAACTAAATAACCAAACAAGATGATTAATTTAGTTGATTATGCTCGACATAAAGTATCTTACGGAACAACAACAAAGCTAATCATAAAAATAATCAACTTGGTCGTTTAGTGCTCAACATAAGACAAAATACGGAGCCTCACAAGAATACATAAAATATGGATCAGGGAAGATCAATTATCATGAATACACAAGGATTCATTCTATTTTCCATCACTATTTGCATAACGACATACAATAGACATAATCCTTGTAAACAAAAGATTTTAACCTATCTTCCATCAAAAATTGACAATATAGGCTTAACTTTTGTATTTTTCAAAAGTATATTCATTCTTTTATCAATACATGCATATCGACATACGAAAGACTTTACTTTTGATAAGATATGGGACGATAATAGTTCACGGATGCAAACACACATATCCCATAACAATTTGCAATATATAAAATCATAAAGATTAATACTGCAAAAATCATCTTCCAAACAATTTTTGAATTTAAACAAATAAACCTCAAAACATGAAGATGAAAACGTTGGACATAGCTATGTGTAATCACAATAATGGCTATTCCAAACTCTAGTTATTCTTCTAAACAAAAACAAGAAAAATAAAATATTTACTAGCTAGGGAAAAACAAGCTAAAACAAAAAGCAGCCCAAATCTCTTCAACCTCCTCAATATCCGAAAAGGAATCGGGAGATTGAGGAAAGATCCTTCAACTTCAACAAAAGTTCCCTTCTCTTTATCAGATTCATAATATACCGCATTATCAACGAAGTCTTAAGGTAAATCCCATGAGCATGAGGAAGCCATTGATAATATAGATCCTAGAGTGAAAAGTTCAACTCAATAGGATAGGTATATAAATAAGATTTGAGAGACTTAGGGTTTACATGAATGGTTTGAGAGAGTGCCCCCAAAATCGTACGTACTCGTAAGAAGAGGCTTCTCAAGGCTTTCCACGAAAAAAAATCTACACTTTTATTTTTCAAAAAGTTTGAAGACAAAGACAGAAAAACTAATAAACAAGGAAGGATTCTTAAAGAATGCTCATGTAAAGTGTTGACTAACTATCCATCTAAGAACGATAAGAAATTAGCTAGATAATCAGAGACACTTTACCAAGAGTATACCTATTCAATTCTCACACAACTAGGATTTTGTAGGTGATATATCAACCTTGTGATTAAGATACACAAGTATGAGCCTTCAACTTATTAAATGAACATTGTTTTTGTTTATCCTTCCTTTTTCGACAAACGCTCATCCCAGAAGTAAGACACAACATGTTTAGCGTATCTATCCAAGGCTTTCTCTGATGACTAAATCTATAACCCCTTGCAACAGGTTCAAGAGAATCAGGATGGAAGGAAATCAATTTTCTAGACTTAATTTTACCAGAAACAGTCTTATAAACACAGGGAATGCTTTCATTAGCAACACAAGAATTTATACTAGAATGCGCTTGAGCCCTGTGATGAATTCTAGGAAAGAGATCATATTTATAAGCTTTATGGTTTTCTGTTGGCATGTGATTCGCTGCAGTAGTCGACCGACTATTTATTCCATTGACAGTGGAGAGAAGCAAATTATGAAGTTTAGAAATTTGTTTTCTACTGGCAAAACAATGGATAACATAGTGATTCTTTTTCCCGCGAGAATGTACCAATTGGGAGGAGAAGCAATAAATTGCACCTTTTTGACTTCATAGTCAGGATCAAATATCGCAACATTAATATCCTTGCGAAAATCCTTGAATAACACCGCTGCAAGATATCGCGGTTGGTAATAAAAATAATGCAACGGATGACGCACAAATTTAATACGAAAGGTAGTAGGACCTAGCGAGATTAAGAGCGTTGCAGATTTAACATTTGAATACTTGCGAGAATGTCATGGCCGATCCTAGAAAATAAAGGACAGCTTATTTGTCATCCAATATGTAATGTCCTATATAAAGGTAAGTAGGCCTAAGAGAAGGGAGAGATCTTTTTAGGGTGGAGGGAAAGTTTTGAGGAGAGAAAAGTCTAGAGCATAGTTGTATTCTTGATTTTATTTCCTTTGTAAAATTCTTAACTCAATTAATAAAAAGTTGATTGTTGATATTAAAGATGGGTTGAATGTTATGAATTCTGTGAGGGATGTATTGTAGGATTTCAAAGCAATCACATAATGGCGCTAAAAACGAGGGATTGAAGATTGATATTGTGATTTGAAAGAATTTGAGTAATAGAAAGGAATTTCATATAATTTTCAATAACTTGTTAAGATTGAAAATGGCTAGAAGACACATGCATCAAAACAACCAACAACTGTTAGAAGGAGAAGGAGACTTGCCGGAAAAGGGAGATATGAAATGGAGGAATATTCAAGAGTGAACACAAGAAACGATGGAGAAAATCAAGTTCAACCAATTCAACGTATTACCAATACAAATAGAACTGTGGATTATGATAGGGTTAGTGTACATACTTGGCGATCGGTTCAATGGATGAAATGGGAGAAGAGCATCAATTAGGAAGCAATGGACGAGAGGAGAGAGACCAAGAGCTAATTGGGGGAATAATTCATGGAAATGAAGAGATTGCAGCATTAGAGGCAGTAAGGAAAAGGATACATGAAGAAAGGCGATTAGAAGCGAGAAGAGCGTGCAAATGACAAGGAAAAATCATGAGTTAAGGATGGAAACATGAGATTACAAAGTAGAAGGTCGTGGAAGCACTACAAGATCAAGTTCAAGATCAGTTAGAGAAGAAATGAGACGAAATTACCAGAAAAATTCTAATGAAGAAACTCAGAGCAAGTAATGAAATCCGGACGAAGAACGCTGCGAATGAAGAGAAGTAATGGAAGATCGTTATATCCAACGTGGGTGAAATTCTCCAAAATGATAGAAATCGGGGAAACAGACTACGCTGGGGACAAAATAATCAATATGGTGAAGAAAAATCAGTGAAGAAGGAAGGAGAATATTACATGGGAGAGAAGTTCAAAGAAATCGACAAATAATCAAGATGAAATCAAAAGACATTACATCAACAAGCACGTCTAGCTTGCGAGAGGGAAAGACTGAGAGCAGAAGTGGAAGAACAAGAGTTACAAGAGGCAATTCGCTAGAACAATCATGATAATCGAGAGAGAAGGCGTGAACAAAATCGCAACACTGATAATATCAATGAAGAATATGATAGAGTACAAAGGAGAAATAAAGCAAAAGAAGAGAAAATGAAAAATATAAAGGTGTGCGAATTCATGAAAGGAATGAAAGAGACGATCGCATAGAGAGACGAGAAGAAACGATGAACGAGAAAATAAAAACAGATATGAACGCGAAAGAAGAGAGGTGGAGTTAAAAAGACCAATGGATCCAAATTTGGTGTAAATGAACAAATTTTGAGAGAATTAGCTAAATGAGAGGGATGTTAAATAACAAAAGAGAAGGAGGAAGGAGACAATTTGGATGAAGCCATAGAAGAAACTGAAAACCCTATTCACACAAGAAGTACAATTAGAGGAATACCCCCAAAGTGCAATTTATTTGCGTTAAATAAGTATTTTTGATCAAGACAACTTGTGCGGTACAACACATCAAAGCTTATGTGAGATGTATCTTTAAATGGAAAATCATGATGTCAGACAGTTAAAATATTTGCATCAAGTTTAACAGAGAGGCCTTGAAATGGTTTGAAGGTTTTGCCAAAGAATACTATAACATCTTTCAACCATTTGCAAGCTACATTTTTAGGCGATATAAGTAACAATTCCTCACACTGGCATTGAAGATTTATTTGCTAAAACAAAGGGTTGGCGAAAGTCTGAAAAATCTAACCATGAGGTGGAAGATAATGTAGTGATACGGTCGTCACAAAAGACAAGAGGCGCACAATAAGACCTTTAACTAGAAGGCAAAATAAGACCACATATATAAAATCTTGAAGCAACCAAGAAATACCTACTTGCGAAAACAAGCTGAAACAACTCAAGAGATTGAGGCATGAATACATATCGTTATCGAAAAGTAACTTGCTTAATCTTCATTTGAATGCAAATAATGAGGCAAGCATGAATGTATAAAATAAGAATGTGTTATTTGTCTCCATATGATAGATTTACGCATAAAATGAAATATTTATTGATTAACCATATTGCAAAAAAGAATTGCTTTTAAATATGTGCTTAAAGGAACAAAGATAGAACTTGCACTTGAAGATTCAAGAAGTTTTGCAGCAAAAGATTACAAAGATTGGAGATTAAAAGAATGAATGTACATGTATTACAAAAAGAGAAAGAAGGAAACATAATTATTTTTGTGTGACTCCTCTTCTTCATCGTCTTCATCGGATACTTCTTCTTCTTCATCGCATTCCTCTTCTTCACTAGCTGCCACTGGCCGAGATATCCGGAGGCACATTCTTGGGATTTCTTCTAGAGGAAGGATATGCGAGAATGAGGGATATTGTTGTCACACGGATCGTTTTAATAGTCTCGATTGCGAGTAAAAGAGTAGCATCATTCTTAAATTCAATAGTAATCTTTAGTTGGCTCTTTAGTCTAGAATATTTATCATCGCGAGAAGAAAGATTCTTTGTGATCTGCTCCTTTTCAGACTCAAGTTCTTCAATCTTTTTGAGAAATCTCTCTTCAGCTCCTGCGAATATATGATAATGAATCAGCAACTTAATGGCAATTTATGAAGATAAACAATTAATAAAGAAGAATAATTAACAACCTTCTCTCATTTCGAAATCATATCCCTAACCAAGGTCAGACATGCTCACTCAAGACTAACATTTACACCTAAATTATTTCTCAAGTCCATCTAGAACTTCATGTTAAATTAATTCATCATCATTATTTATGAGCGTATGGGAGCTAATTTGATTCTCTCTTTCGCAAAATATAGCATTTTTGCGTTAGATTCATCTCGTTCAATTTGAATCAAGGAGAGTTTTTGGAATTTTGCTAACGCTTGAAAGCACCTTGTTTAGCGATGCGGCCTTTATCATCTCAGGAGACCACCAGATCTTGGTCCTTAAAGCATTAATTTTCTCTTTATAATTAAGATAAAACGCTTAAATTGTTGGCTAAGCCCAAATCAGATCTATGGTCAATTTCTAAGAGGTATAAATTTGGATTGGAGTTCATTTATGGGAAGAGATTTAATTGGCCATTTGAAAAGCTATTCAAAGAACTATTGAGGTGATCAAGAAGGGCATTATTATCCATAGAGTTAGGGAATGAGCGAAGAATAATTGTTTCTCGTAAAAGGTTATAGACGTCATGAAATGGTAAATCATATAAGGAAGATAATGAGAAAATAAAACAAAGAGAAAGATAAAAACTTCATACCATAAAAGTTGTTGGTTGTGACTTTGAAGACTAGATATCTTATCCTTCCCGAGTGGATGAATCACTCTTCCAATTGTTTATTCTTCTCGCTAAGAGTAGCAACTTCCGCTCTAATCCTTCATTTCTCTTGCGGTTGAAGATTCTTCTTTCAAGGACCTCACGCCTTTCTCAAGATCTCGAGGCAACAACAAAGGAAGCTCTCCAGTGTAGAAGAAAATTGTCAAGATATAATATAATTTCAAAATCATTATTATGAAGGAATATAGAACGAAGGAATACCAAGGCACCAAGTGAGTTCAAAGTTTGGGAGTCACCGATCTAGAGACTCCATGTAGAATCATCACCCTCTAATAAAGGAGCATCGCAGACACGCAAGAGCTTTGCATGTACTGAAAGACGATCATCCCAATCCCTTGCATGGAGTCGTAGAAGATGCTAGATAGTTGTGCCATAGAAAGATTGTGTGGAAAATCTTCCTTGCGAAAGAACTATTATCATCATCATCATCGTCAAATTTCACTAGGTCAAGATTTGAAGGAGAAGGAGAATGAACTTTCGTTTCTTTGAAGGAGGAGCGCGATTTCTCCTTGCGTGAGAACCTTACCTTTACCTTTGGTCTTCGCAACCTTAGAACTTTCTTCTTATTCAACATCTACAACACCAACCTTCGCACACACATGAAGATAAGAAAACGAGGCAACAATATTGTTAAAAATAAAAAGATGTTTCTTACTTAAATCTCTGATGGAGTCCAGAGCTTGATAAAGTGCTAGACTTCCTGTTTCTCTTATACTGATCTCACTTTTAATCTAAAAATTTTAAGAAGAATTAGAGAACAAGAAAGTAACAACAAATGAAAGATTATGAAGTGAGCAAGATTTGAAGACATACCTCTTTTGCTTTCTCGGGCCAATTAAATAACCAAGGTGATATGGCTAGATTCGCGGGGAAGCACATTTGGACCTAAAATATAAGGTACTTTCAAAACTAGTGGAAAGACGCACCATCTGTCTCTTTAGAGGACGAGAATATTATTCTTGCTTAATGCCAATCAATGTCCTCACATAAGTACTCTATCTATGGCAACATTTTATTTCCTCTTCAAGCGAGCACCCCAAATGAAGTTTTATCATTTTTCATGTTTATTACTTCATACTTTTCAAAGAAACTCTCCACGGTGTATTTTTCAGCTTAGTATTTCTAAATCCTCATATTCGGGATCCCTAACTTCTTTTTGGATAAAGAGATCCTTTACCAACATCATGCTGGCGAATTCAAGCATTGCGAATACAATCCCCACTTAATTGATAGATAGCTCACGAAAATTTCGCATGAGCAAGAATTTCATAAAATAAGGAATATCAAGATCATAGAGAGGAATGGGAAGGCCAGCGAGAATCACCAAGCGAAATTATGATTTCCTTATCATCACAATGATCATCGAGAAAATAATTTGGCAGGAGAATGGATTTAGATTCTTGATTGGGAATGGTGGTTAATGTGAAACCCTTCTCTTCGAAATCTTTCAACACTTTCCGTAGAAGTTTCATATTTACGACCAACTGAGGCATTTTCAAGATGGGAATGAAGAAAAATCAAGATCAAAAGAAGTAGAAAGAAGAAGATTTACAAAGAAAAAGAAACGGAAGATACGGAGAAACGTTGAAGAAAAATTGCGAAAATATAAGAAGGAAAGTAAAAAAGAAGAAGAGAAGAGTGAGAAGAATATATATAGAGAGAGTTCTCGAGAAGATAAACACATTTAATTCAAGAGTAGACGTGAACGGTTGAGAAATAGCGGTTGAAAAAGACGTGTCAAGAAATGGATGGAAGAAGAGATACGTATAATAAATTATGAAAAGTAATGTAATCATGTCAATACGTAAGAATATGGAAAAATGAACAATTTGCGGCATTTTGAAAGTAGTAGTTCTCATGACATTCTCTCCTTGCGAGAAGACATGAGAAGAGGCAAGATGTAGGATCAGAATATCACAACATTAATATCCTTGCGAAATCCTTGAATAACACAATGCGAAGATATCGCAGATTGGTAATAAAAATGACGCAACGGATGACGACAACCCGAATATGACAAAGGTGTGAGGACCTAGCGAGATTTAGAGCGTTATGTAGATTTAACATTTGAATACTTACTTAGAATGTCGCAAGCCAGATCCGAAAATAAAGGACAAATTTAGTCAGTCATCCAATATGTAATGTCCTATATAAAGGGCCGAGTAGGCCTAAGAGAAGGGAGAGATCTTTTAGGGTGGAGGGAAAGTTTTGAGGAGAGATAAAGTCTAAAGCGATAGTTATATTCTTGATTTTATTTCCCTTTGTAAAATTCTTAAACTCAATTAATAAAAAGTGTGATTGTTGATCTTAAATATGGGTCAATGTTATGAATTCTTGTGAGGGATGTATTGAGGATTTCCGCAACCACGTGCACAAACTGAGGTTTTGTCAAAGGTTACCATATGTTGTCCGGGTAACCTTGACGGCTAGGGATTTGCTCGGGATTGAAGGGGCGACCGTTGATTGTCGTGACGCCTTCGCTTTGGTAGTCAGTGTAGGGAAGGCGAAAGATGCTTGGCACGGCTTAGGTTGGCATGCCGTTGGCATGGCATGGTTTAGCGTGGCCAAACTTAGGTTTTCGGGCCAAAAGTTACCATGCATTGTCTGGAAACCTTGGATGGCTAGGATTTGCTCCTGGGATTGAAGGGCTTACCTTGATTGTCGCACGCCTTCGTGCTTTTGGTAGCCGTAGGAAGGCCGAGGGCGGTGGCGCGGTTAGGTTGGCATGCGGGTGGCATGGCATGGTTTGGCATGGACAAACTTAGGTTTTTCGGGCCAAAGGTTACCATGCTGTCTGGTAACCTCGGATGGCTAGGATTTGCTCCTGGGATTGAAGGGCTTAATCGTTCATTGTCGCACGCCTTCGCTTTTTGGTAGCAGTGTAGGGAAGGCCAACATGGTGGCGCTGCTAGGTTGGCATGCCGCTTGGCATGGCATGGTTTGGCGTGGCCAAACTTAGGTTTTCGGCCAAAGGTTACCATGCATTGTCTGCAACCTCGATGGCTGTGGATTTGCTCCTCGGATTGAAGCGGGGACCGCTTGATTGTCGCACCTTCGCTTTTGGTAGTCGCGTAGGGAAGGCCGAAGACGTGGCGTGGCTAGGTGCGTTTGGCATGGTGGGGCCAAAGACTTAGCATGCCGTTGGCACATGGTGTGGCTAGCATGGCTAGAGCCAAGGCAGGTGCGGTTTGGCTTGGAGTGGTGGGGCCAAGGGTTGGGCATGTCGTTGGCATGACGCGGCTAAGCATGGCTAAGGCCAAGGCAAGGTGTGGTTTGGCTTGGCATGTGGGGCCAAGGGTTTATACAGGTGCGCCTAGCTAGCCAGGGCCAAGGCAAGGTTTGGTTTGGCATGTATGGGCCAAGGGTTTGGCATGCCGTTGGCACATGGCGCGGCTAGCATGGCTAGGGCCAGGAAGGTGCGGTTTGGCTTGGCATGTGGGGCCAAGGGTTTGGTAGGTGCGAGACAGCATGGCTAGGGCCAAGGAAAGGCAACGGTTTGGCATGGTGGCCAAGGGTTTGGCATGCCATTGGCACATGGCGCTACTAAGATGGCAAGGGCCAAGGAAAGGTGCTTGAGCTTGGCATGTGGGGCCAAGGGTTTGGTAGGTGCAGCTAAGATGGCTAGGGCCAAGGCAAAGTGCGGTTTTTACCTTGGCATGGTGGGGCCAGGGTTTGGCATGCCGTTGGCACACGGCGCGGCTAGCATGGCTGGGCCAAGGCAAGGTGCGGTTTGGCTTGGCATGTGGGGCCAAGGGTTTGCAGGTGCTACTGGGCATGTTTGGCATGCCTTGGCGCAGGTGTGGTCGACATGGTTTTGCCATTAGTGCAAGGGTGTGGCTAGCATGGTTGGCATGCCTGGCGCGGTGGGTGTGGTCGGCATGGTTTGCCATTGGCACAAGGGTGCGGCTAGCATGGTTGGCATGCCTTGGCGTGGTGGGGTGGATGGCACGGTTTGCCACATGGGGTGCGATCTAGCATGGTTGGAATGCCTTGGCGCGGTAGGATGTGGCTGGCACGGTTTTCCATTGGCACAAGGGTGCGGCTAGCATGGTTGGCATGCCTTGGTGCGGTAGGATGTGGCTGGCATGATGAGCCATTGGCACATGCGGTGTGAGAATTAGGGTTTTGGCTTGTCGAAACCCTAATTAGCATTTAAAAAAAGGTACCCTGGTAATTTTCTCGCAGACAAATTAAAGGGTTCAAATAAATGTGCTTGGTTTGGACATTATTACTCAAGTTCTCAGACGTCACTTTCTCAATAGAGTTTCCTGACTTTGCCCCTAAGTTAAAAGCCACCATTAACACCCGCTACGTCCCTAACATGGATTTTTTTAAGGAAAGTCTTCATCTCTACTCAAGGAAACCCTTCTAAGATCTCTTGAATTGAATCTTTGGCCTCCTTTAGCTCGATACTTTCTTGGCCGAGGATCAATCTTTAACAATGAATTCTTCCTTGAACCTTACTCTCCAACAAGATATGCCGCTATAATGGTAATGGTGAGTTTCACGAATTTTCCTCCTTCATAATATCTCGCAAATCTTTCTCTAATTCATTTTGCGCTTGTAGAGTTCAATCGCCACATGTCTCGGCTCATGGAGACCCGTAATATCTCGTGGGCGATTGGAGAAGTCTCGAGCTCGTATTCGTGAACTTGAAGGGCTACTGTTGAAGAGAAGAAGCATTCGTCTAAGAAAGAAAAGAAGGCAGAGGAGCTTCGCCTTAAGTTCTCTTCCCGTGTATTTAATTCTTTCCTTAGCTCTATTTTTATTGTATGTTGTTTCACTTCTCGTCAATCTCGATATATGAAATGTCAAATGGCTTCTTCTGAGGTGACAAACCTGATTGAGGATACCCGTTTGGAAAACTTAAACCTTAAATCCCAGATTAACAGCTATGTTACCGAAAATGAGATTTTAAGCGAAAAGATCGAGACTCTATTTCTGCAATCAGATCGTTTGACTATCAATCATGAATAACGAGGAGTTGAATTTCCATTTTCACAATGAGAATGGGGTTTGAGAATTGAATTACAACGAGTTAGCAATCTTCTTACTACTTCAGAATTCCATTCTTCACATTGACTCAGATCAAAAGATTGGAAGAAGATAAACCGCATAATTAAGAGAAAAGATAAGTCTCGAAGTTGATCTTTGCAAATCTCGCAACCAGGTTAATGATTTGAAGTCCGAGAACAACAAGTTGCATAACGAAATAGCTTCTCTCTTATCTCGCTTTCTTGAAAGACTTCTGTGGTAAGAACAGAGACACTGTTTCGTCTACAAACAAGAGATTTGTTGATCCTCCTAAGAGTAATAAGCTCGTCATTAATCCTCCTGACGAAGATAAATATGTGTCCGGTCATGGTAAAGGATGGGATAACTCTTATCACGAGCTTTGCGTCCAACTTTGAAGTCATGAGATTCGAGTTTTCTGGGCTTGACCACCTTAATGCCGACATCCGAAGACTTTGGGTTCGGTTATTTCGGCAGAAGGAAGGTAGTTCTAGGTATTGTGGATGGCTTCGCTTTGTATTTCATTTTACTAGCTATGATTCTCATTTGTTCTTTTATCTTTGCGTGTAATCCGAGAGCGTTTTCAAGAATCAAGTTTTTCATTTATCTCGGCGTAAGGATGAGCTTTCCAAGGAGGTTTCAATCAAGGAGGAAATCATGTATCCGAATGAAGATTTCGCTACCATGGAGAAAGATGCTGCAAAGATTGCGGAAGCTTACTCGCAAGAATGCTCAAGATGCCAAGGTCCACCTCTTCATTGATTTCGTGACTCGTGGGATTCCTCGTGCCTTTGGATCTTGAAGTGTTTTCTGATGATGAACCTGCTATTGAGAAGAAAGCTCCTTCTGAGGAGGATGATGATGACGAGGACACTGAATCTGACGAGGAAGGTGAGACTGAGAATCCTAAGGGTAAATCTCCTTTAATCACTGAGGCTACTGACATTCCTTCCTCTTCATCAAATCTTCTCGGGGTGGTGATACCTGAATGCTGAGCCGAGACTACCGGTACTAATGGTAGCAATTCTGAACAACAAGTCGAAGAATCTGGTGGTGGTGATGAAGAAACAGAAACTAAGGGCGATGGTAGCGACAATATCGAAATAGAATCCATCAAAGCTGATCATATTCAACAACTTCCTCCTCGAGCTTGATTTCTTTGTTTTCGTTGATTCCTTTTAAACATTTCATATCTTTCAACATTTCTCGAACTGGGCGCTCCAAAGATTGGGGGGCAAAACATTCCGATTTTTCTTCAATGTATCATTTTTCGCTTCCATCTGTTTTAATATCCTTATCTCATTTGATTAGTCATAGTTAATTAAAATATATCTTACCCATTAAAGTTATCTTTGTTTTGAAAGCGAAACACTAGGTTTATCCTTAACATATCCTCGCCTATTATGCGAACTGTTAAAGTATATACTTTCCTTTGTTTTTCGCTTTCAAAATAAGTATGTATATGAAGGAAATAATCAAAATAATAACAATAAAAAGTATATACTTTCCTCTTATTCTTTTTTAAATTCAAGCATACCGAGTTTCCTCGAATTGTCGCATCAGCTTTGTATAATGCGAATCTTACTTGTACTTCGCCATCTCCAGTACTTTGTATACAATATGAACTTTCGTAATTCATCATTTCCCCGCAATATTAATTTAGCTTCACAAGAATAATGTATTGTATAAATTATGCCTTAGCTTTTGCTTTGTTTCGTAAATTTCCTCTTATTTTCTTTTATGACATATTGTTATTTATTTTTCATGTTGTATTGCCTCTTTTGTTATACTGCATCTTATGTTATATTTGTTCCTAGGTTATCTTCTCCTCGCCCGGCTTGTGATTATGAATCACATTACGAGGTCTTATTGTGCCTCCTAGTTAAGGTCTTATTGTCTTCTACTAGTTGCATATGATCTTACTTGCCTAGACAGGTCCTACCATGCCCCGGTTCTTCTACTAGTTTGCCTCTTGTCTTCGGTCTTCTCTTGCGCTTCTACTAGTTATCTAGAGGTCTTATTTTGCCTCCCGGTTAAGGTATTATTGTGCCTCACCCCGTTGTTCAAGGTATTCTTTCGACGGTCTCAAGCGCTCTTTATTCTTGTGAATTAAAGATCCATCAACCTCGCCTTAACATACTACATTGAGGTATTACGTTTGGACATATGACAGCCATGAATAGTAGCCCTGTGATATTATCGTCTTTTTTGGTCACTCAGCCTCCTAATCTGAGGGTGTCGTCCCTTTATATTCCCCATGAATACCCCCTTTTTCTGGTTTGTATCGCTTTTTTCGTGACTTCTATCCCTTCATTGATATGGCCTATGTTTACGAAGTCACACCCTAGGTGGGGTTTTTAGGACCGGGTGTAGATATCATACTGGCCATCTACTATCTCCACTGGTTACGTATCTACACCCTTACCGAAAGCCATCATAAAAGGACCCTTCTGAGGATGGGTCTTATTCTTGCCCCTATCTCTCTCTCGAAAGGTTCATGACGTGAGTTAGGTCTTATTCTTGCCTCTTGCATCGTGTGCGAACTAGGTTGCACACCATGAGTTCTCAGCCTTTCCTAAGTAAAGGTTTTATAGTTTTCCTAGAAACCGTTTTATTTCGTGGGTCTTATCAGCCTCCTAATGCGAGGTCTTACTTTCCTATTCATGAGGTCATATTTTGCCCGAATATTTACTTCGTGATTCATTCAAAAGATATTTCATTATATTTCTTTTGTTCATTGAATACATACGTTTCTCTTTTATTTTTTATTTTATTCGCTTGTACACTTCCTCACTACGGATAATACTTTTTGATGTAAACCTGACATGGCATGGGTGATCCAGCCTTCGATCTTTGGCTTTCAAATTCGCCTATATATTATATTCCCCGGATCTGTGTTCTTTTCCTTGACAATCAGCCGAGCCTCATAGGCACCATTTCCCACAACTTTTTTCACGATGTACGGCCTTCTCGTGTGGGTTCTAACTTTCCACCGATCCCTTTTGATAGGGGTGGGATTTCGCGCAAAGACCACCTCCCGCACAAAGTTTCGATCCTTTACTCTCTTGTTATACTCTCGAGATAGCCTTTGATGGTAACTCATCATATGTTGTAGTGCAGTCTCTCTATTTTCCTCCAAGTCATCTAATTTCGTAAGGATCATATCCGAGCAAAGCCCTTTCTACATGCCTCTGCTTAGTCGGGGATAATAATTTATGTGGATAATACTGCCTCTACTCCATAAGTTAGACATAATGGTGACATTCCCCTGCGGCATCTCTCCTCGTCTGTCCCATACGACCTCAACACTTTTGGGATTTGCTAGCACCATCCCTTATGGTGGCCTTCCAGCTTCTTTTTTAAGGTTGTTGTTATTTTCTTGTTTGTTGCCTCGGCTTGTCCATTGCTTTGTGGATATAGCGGAGTTGACTTCCCTGATTGTATCTTGATTGCATTGAACAACATTTTTACGTTTCCCTCAAACTGTTTTCCATTATCAGAGACGATTTGTACACGAATCCCAAATCTGCATATGATGTGATCGAGAATAAAGTCATATACATCACCATCTCGTGTGTGCTGTAATGGTTTAGCTTCTACCCACTTCGTGAAGTAATCAGTGGCTGCTATCAAATATCTTCGCTGCTTGCTCCCAACCACAAATGGTCCTACGATTTCTATTCCCCACATGGCGAACGTCCATACACTCAATATAGAGTTTAAACTCGTAGTTGGTGCGTGTATCCGTTTACCAAATCTCTGGCATGCTTCACATCTCGTGGATATATTCTTTGCATCGGTCATTCATATGTGGCCAAAAATATCCTTGCGCTTTGGTTTTGTGAGATAAAGACATCATGCCTCTATGATTACCAGCGTCTCCATATTGGATTGCCTTCATGATCTCAATCCCTTCCTTTCGCGATAAACACCTTAGCAATGGTCATGTGTAAGATCTTCTCGTATAGGATTCCCTCTCGCACTGTAATTGTGGCTCTGCTTTTAACTTTGTGTGCCTCAAACCTCGCCACGAGGTAAATCTCCCTTCAGGAGATATTTATAAATGGAAGTTCGCCACTTTCTTGGCTAGTTTCATTATCTCTTCTTCATTTTCGACAACCATGATCTTTATATCTTCTAACTCGTTATTACCGATGGTCGCATTAGCCGCTCGATACGAATGTGCTTAGTTAAGGGGTCGATGAGCATTGAGGCTATGAAAGCCACGCGCTGGGCAAGATGTCTCATTATTATCTCTACTCACGTGCCTCTAGATTATATTTGGTATCTCGCGAAGAGTATTCTTTTTACGAGATGCAGATATTTATTCATTATGACATCATTTGCCTTATACCTCCCTTTAATCTGCCTAACCACTAATTTCAAATCACTGGTTATCCTCACATCGTCTAGCTTCATTTCGATAGCTATCCTTAATGCTTGTATCACCGCTTCATATTTTGTTTCGTTGTTGGTTGCTTTGTATTCCAATCGAAAGCAGAAAACTAAACTGGCCCCCCCTGGCGAAGTGAACACGATTCTCATTCCTTCTTCTGAGATATTTAAAGACCCATCTACGAATATCTCCCATTTTCTTGGATAATTTTCCTCGAGCAAGTCTTTGGGGTCTAAACGTTCTTCTTCCATATCCATCTCTCCTCAACTCCTCATCTTTTCGGATGGAAATTCAGCTAGAACTCGCTACTATATGTGACTTTGTTGAAGTTTGAACTTCAGATTTTCCGCCTCAGATCGGTCAATCCTAGTGTTCCACCTTTCGATTCTCCCTACCCTCTTCGTGTTCTTCAATACTGATTCTATTGGAACTCTTGTCAGCACTTTAATTTTATGGGTTTGGAAATAAGTCCATAATTTCTCCGCTGCATATACCAATGCTAATATTAACTTCTCGATTTTCGGATAATTTCTCTCGGCCGGGTGAAGGTCTTGCTAACAAAGAATATTGGTTTTTCTACCTTCATCGCGCGAAATAACACCGCGCTCAGGGCATTTGACGTGGCTGAGAGAGAAATCAACAATTCTTCGCCAGGTTCCGGTTTTTGGAGAATAGACAAATTAATGAGTTATTCGTTTATGCTCTGTGAACGCTTGCTTGCATTCTTGCGTCCATGTGAACTTCGCCCCCTTTTTTAAGATACCGAAGAAATGTTTACACTTATCTCAAGATCCGAGATGAATCTTCCTAAGGTCAAAGCTAATTGTCCATTTAGTTTTTGTATATCCTTTATGGTTGTCGGGGATGGCATATCCAATATGGCTTGAAACTTTTCTGGATCTACTTCAATTTCTTTCTTTGAGAATATATGCCCCAAGAACTTCGCAGACTCGACTCCATAAATACACTTCATTGGGTTTATTTTCATCTTATATGCTCTCATTTGCTCTAAAATCTCCCTCAAATCTTGCACGTGGTCTCCTGATTCCTTAGTTTTTACCAACATATCGTCGACATAAACCTCCAACTTCGTGTGTACCCATTTGGCGAAGATCTTTTCCACCATTCGCTGATATGTGGACCCTGCATTCTTCAATCCGAAAGGCATTCTCGTGTAGCAGTATAGCCCTCTGGGAGCGAAGAAGGCCGTATGCTCTTGATCTTCTTCTGCGAGTAGTATCTGATTATAGCCCGAGTATCCATCCATCAATGAGAGACGTTTGTATCCTGATGCTGATTCTACCATCTGAGGTATGTTTGGCAAAGTGAAACTATCCTTCGGACAAGCAGTATTCAAATCACTGAAGTCAATGCATATTCGTATCCCTTTGTTTTTCTTCGGTACTATCACCATGTTCACAATCCATTCTGGATACTTTGCCTATCGTATGATTCCAGAATCCATCATCTTTTGAAGTTCCTCTTATATTTGCTCATGATAAGCGGTTTTTATTTTTCGTATTCGTTTCCTTATTGGTTTGACTGTTGGATTAGGATCTAATTTATGACAAGGAACTTGTGGATCAATTCCTGGCATCTCGTCCATGCTCCAAGAAAATACGTCGAGATACTCCTTTAACAACTTAATCAATCTCTTCCTCGTCCACATCCATCTTCGTTCCAATCTTTATCATCTTTGGCTCTTCCTCGCTACCCGGATTTATCTCCTTCGTGGGTTCTACCGCTGCGAAGTTCATGATTGGTTCTCCAAGTGGGGACGGTTCCTTTAATTTCTATAAAAGGCTCTCCTTCCTTCTCAAGGATATCGCTTGGTATTTCCCACCCTTCTTTTTCCTTTGTCATGTAAACCATTAGTTCTTCTTCCTTTTTTGCTTCCAACACTCGTTTTCTTTGTTGTTTCTTTTTCTTCATCCTTTCCTCGTAGTTATTAACATCTTTTTCGTTACAATATCGTGCATCTTTTTGATCTCCTTTTATCTCGTCTATTCCTCTTGGCATTGGGAATCGAATTGCTTGATGGAAAGTTGACTCTACTCCTTTACTCCATGAATCCAAGGTCTCGCCTATGAGGGAATTGTAAGGTGATTCCATATCTACCACACAAACAATGACTTCCGTCTTCAATTCTCCCGCGAAGATCTTTACAACCAGTTCGCCCTTAGGCTTTGATGCAACCCCATTGAATCCATGTATATTGTAAGTGGACAGTACGAGATCGGAATCTTTGTAACCCATAGTCTTGGACGCATGATAGAAAAGAATATCTATCGAACTCCCGGTGTCCACCAAGATTTTATCTATCGCCCATATCTTCATATCTTTTGAAGGATCATTCTCTCATCGTGAATGCTTACCAAAATTTAAGGTTATAACCAAATCTGATCTGTGATGCAAACTCCTCCCTCTGGGTGCATCTAATGCTGAAAAGAGATTGCTCTTTTCGCCACTCTTCCAATGGTCCTTTCTTCGCGATACTGAATATTTCATTTCCCTCAAAGTCCCTTTTATACACCCTCTTAAGCACATTATCATGAAAATGTTGGATATCCTTCGCAGAATGAAATATAGAATTCCAATTTGGCCTTTTTGCTACCCTATCTATCTCAATTAGGTACACCTATGCCTGGTTCTGGTTGTTGTCACGAGGTGGAGGTGGTGGCAACGGTGTCGTATTCTCTAAAAATGGGCAAAACTCATGGCTTCTGCAGTCGCTTGTGTGGTGTCCGTGAAAAAGATGATACTTGCAAAACTCATGGCTTCACCAATACGATTTCTCCCGTGGTGGCTCTATCCCTAGATTCAGAGGAGCGGTAATTTCTTCAGTCAATACGATTTCCTCCCATACTCTTTCCACAGTCGTGTTGAGCCTACGAAGCACCACGTCTTCGAATGGTGGTATTCTTTTCCCAGTTGGTTCCCCGAATTATCACCTCGTGGTCTGTAATTTCTCGCCTTGGCTCTATATACCTTGGATATTGATCGATCCATTCTTGATCTCCACTTGACACTGCTACTTATTTCGCAGGAACTGTATTTGACGGTTCCCCTTTTTCATGTTTCGAGTCACTTTCTACTGCATTTGCCATCCTTGGTAAAAGACACGAATTTCCTTCTTTCGATGGGATTTGTGCAACCCCGCAAACATCTCTTTGCTTCTCCTACAGGGAAATGTATTCCTCCTGGTACTCTCTCAATTAATTTATCGTCAATGAATCACGAATTATGAATATTTGAGTGTACAAGAGGTCTGTGGGTATTAGGGCGTTCACGAAGTCTAGAATGAAGTTCTTCTCATCAACTTCTCCCTGTGAGCTCACTACATACAGTTCTCCATCTCGTCACAAGACCTCGCAGGCTTTCTTCAGATTTTCGTCTCATATTGAACAAAGTTTCAATTTCGGTCCTTAGCATGTAATGTTGCTTATGTATGTTGTTAAGAATATCCTCTACAAGTCTTTGAATGAAGAAATTGATCTCTCTGGCAACCCATCAAACCACGCCAATGCTTCCCCGGTTAGGCTCGTAGAGAAATATTTACACAATACAACTTCATTTTGTGCCCATTGCATCAAGGAGAGAGTGTATCATTAAGTGTGTATCGCACTTTCGATATATCAATATGCCCCGGGCTGGCCTGAATGAGCGCCTCAAGTAGAATTCCCGCCCCAAGACATCGCGTGATAGAGATTTCACCCTCCTCTATTGCCTCACCTACTTGTACCCCGTCCTCCTCTTCGTGAATTGTTAATCATTGACTCATGTCTCGTAATTGCCTAACTTCCTCGGTTTATGTTATCTCCACCTTCGTTTCGCCGTTCTTGTTTCTCCGCCATTTCTTCTACCATCCTCATGTCTCCTATCTTCAAGGCCCTCCTTTCTTCTTCATGTTCTTTTCCTCTTCGCTCTTTTCCTCTTTCTTTGCATATTCTCTTCCTCGCGCTCTTCTCTCTCTTCTCTCTTTCTCAGCATCTCTCTTCTATACGCCTCCTTTCTTCTTTGAATTTTCGCCTTTGATCTTCCCATCTAGTTTCTTCCAATGCTCTCCTCAACTCTCTTCTTCGTTGTTTTCTTTGGCGTCTCCTCCTTCGCTCCCTGCGTTCCTCATTTCTCCTTTCTCCATTTTCGTCATCTTCCAGCATCTCTTCTCTTTGACGTAAGTTTCTCCTCGCTGATGAGCTCGTTCTCGCATATGATTTTCCTCCTCGCTGGTCATTAGCTGCTCTCTCCTCTTTGAGCTATCGGTTTTTTTACGTCAAAGTAATTTTTGCCTTGCGATCCTGGTTCGCTGCTCTACTAGATATCTTTCTCGTTATCTTTCTAGACGAAGTACCTCCCTCAATTGTTCCAATGTCATATTTTCTTCATCGACATTTTCTTTCTCGCTGGCTTAGTTCTTCTACTACAACCGTATCTGTATCGTAGTATGAACCGATCCTTCTCTCTACTCGCTCATCAGGATCGCCATCTAGTCGTTGATTCACACCACGCCTTCCTCCTGGATTTGATGTTTCTCCTATCTCCATTCTTCTTCCTCTTTCGCCTCTAGGCGCCACTTTCCTTGATGCTATTAGGTGTTTTGCCTGATCCGAACCCTTGCCATCAACTAATTCCATCCGAGTTATCCTCTTCTCACCGATTTGCCGACGATCTTTAACTAAGTGAAACTATCTTTAACTCAAACTTAAAATAAACTCTCAAGATTTTAATGAATCTTTCAAAAACGGAATCAGATCTACTCTACTTTCCTGACCTTTAACACAAACTCACCCTTCTAACTTGGCTTAAATCATACCTTTCATGAAAAACAACTCGTTAAAAGATTTTAATAAGAAAACTCAAGAACAAGCTTAACTCTTTTTCCAAATCTCAAGTGAGAGTAAACTCAACATGAGTTCCCCTGCTTCTGCTACAAAATGTAACTGTCACTGGAAATCCAATAGTCACCTGATAATGAAATACACAAGATTTTAAGACATGATTTATGAGTATAAGATCAAACACTTTTTCATTGCACACGAACTAAAAATCTTTTATAAATAAGTTAAGATGAAAATGATACAAGTATGGAAACTCTCAAGAACCCTAACTTTCTCTCAACATGACCTCTCCCACTACAAAGATCTCCAACCCCCTTTAGAATTAACTAAGGTCTCTATTTATAGGCAAAACTAAGTAGTGGAATACAACTCATTTTACTTCGCGGAGAGTCATATAATTTACGCGATTCTCGCTTTTACTTTTATCCTGCTATTTTCAATAAAGTTATTCCATTTCATTCTGCCGATAACTTCAGAACTTTGTCTGGTATAACTGTCTTATTTCTTGCGCAACAATCCATCTTCGTATGCTCACTTGATAGTTGTCTCTTCAGAGGTTACTTTCTTATTTATTCGTATCTACCTCGCTTTTTATTTACTCGTTAACACTTACTTCGTATATCCGATATGTAATACCATGTATTTTTAGTTATGGTTTGCCCGGGTTATACCAAATTAGTTAACATGTCGCTTAGGTTGTTTTTTGTCATAACCTAGTTGGGTTGTTTGAACTAAAAAGGTTACAAATAGGGTGGAAATAGAATAGTAATATTAAATAAATTAGGAGAAAAATGAAAAGACAAATAAATAAAAATAATTAAGATAAATAAAGTAAAAAAAAAAAGTATTCCTAATTTTATTTAATATTACTATTCTATTTCCACCCTAATGTGTAATCTTTTTAGTTCAAACAACCCAACTAGTTTAAGGAAAAGGAAACAACCTAAACGACATGGTTAACTAATTTGGTATAACCCACCAAACCGTAACTAAAAATACAGTAGTATTACATTCTACCACCCTTAAAATAAATTTCGTCCTGAAATTTAGAACATACTTATAATATTAAAATTCTAAATATAGTTCACACTAAAACACAGTTCACAATTCGCATGAATCACACAAAAGATAGAATCCAAATAATACATGAAACGAGCAATACACCAATCAAATCAAACAACCATGCTAGTATCATATCAACATATCAAATAATTATTTTACTAGCCCCATTAAAGATCTAAAGCCTAGAGCTCGATACCAACTTGTAACACCCCGAGTTCCGGTTCAGTGGTCAAACCCATATGGAGATGCGAACTCGGTTGCTACATGGCCTGAAAGAGACTTAAAAACTTATTTTTATACTAAATATAATTAAATCTTTATATACATGAGTTGATTTATATGAATTACTAAACATCTTTAACAACATTTTAGTTAAGATTTACATTTCAAGCAATACAATAAAACAATTCAATCACTATGCTACTTATTTCTAGCTTTCACCATGCGCCACTGGATAACTCAAGTAAGGATGTCACTGGGGTGAGATGATACCAATAGAATGCATTCCCACCCTCCAAAGATGCACAAACATAATGATAAAATTGTAAAACACCTAATTTTATATCTAGTATTTATGCTTTTTGTTATTTTCCTTGGGAATTGCATCACTTACGTTGATTTTGAGTTTATTAGGTACAATGGAGTCATTATGAGCAAAAGATGGAGAAATTGTCCATTTGGAGCGTAAAGGAGAAAGCGCCATTTCATGGCAACTACCACTGAGAGCTTGGATCCGAGCCGAGCCGAAGATAGGGGACAAACACGGCAGCTTAGTCTAGAGAAGCAAGGGCTAACATCTTTGGTGGCCTGTATCTAAGGAGGGATGCCTAAATACATCATTGAGTACCCCTATCTACTTCACCTAAGTGGGTATAACCATCCCCATTCCTACACCTAAACCTAAATCGAGAGAAGTGTTTCTCAATCACTGTTTTTCCACCTGAAATGAATGAGAGGCGCAGCCATAGGAAATTGGGAGAAATTAGAGCAGAGATGATGTTCAAGAAATGGAGAAGAAAGTAGCAAGACTTGTTGTGATCGATTCAATGAGGGTACCGTTAATATCTAATTGGGAAGTCAAGTTGTTTATCGATCATGATTAAGCACGAGTATGAGGTGTTGCATCTGAGGGTTTTGATGGATCGAAACAGGGGAGAGAAGGGATGTTGTTGTTGATTAATTAGTGATGACGCTAAAAGGAGTCTCGTGTTGTTGGATTAGAAAGAAGTTGAGCCAATTTGAGCTGCTGAGATTCATGGGGTCTGAGATGGATTTAGGTGATTACAGAGAAGAAGAAGTCAATGAATGGGACTGGTGGTGCAGCTTTTCTCGAGATGGTGGTCGATTTATGGTTGTATGTTTTTGTTGTTGGATGGGTGTTAGCCATGAAGCTACAATCGATGCAAGTGAAGTCAGGAAAGTCAATCACAGGGTCCTAAGGCAATGATTATGAAGTTGATATGGGTTTTAAATCGAGTTGAACCGTGGTGGTCTCAATGGTTGAATTTGGATGATTCTGTGATACAAGGAAATGGAGAAAAGGAGGAATTGAGCTAAGCAAGGAGTAACAAGAACTGTGGTCCGAGATTGCAGTAATAAAAAGCCTTTGTTGGTGATAATGCACTAAACCGTGGTGTTGAAGTTGTGTTGATGCCTTGAAATGGGTGTCCGAGATGAAATTTGGTGGCTCGTAATGAAATAGGGTTATATGGTGGAGATGTTTCATTGGTGGAGCTGTGGTCGCTATTGAAGAACAGACGCGCTAAGTTAACACAAGATTGAGCAGACATGGCAATGGTGGTATGCTTGAGATGACTTGGGTGGATGGATCTGACCTTTATTGTTACTAATGTGTTTTCTCATGGTGCAGTGGAAATTGCAGCAGATAGCTGCACAGGAAAGAACTTAAAGTTAATGGGCACCAATAAAACCATATTATGAGAATTTCACTTCAAGTGGTGGAAGGAGTTAACTTTGTGGATGTACTCCTCCGGAGGAGTCATATAAAGCAAGGAGATAGTCTGGCTGACGACTTTAAACCAAGCGCTAATTGGGAGGCAACCCAAAGGATGAGTAATTCTTGTCTTGTTTTTAGCTTTTTCGTCTTGTTTTTTTTTTTTTTTTTTTTTCTCGATTTCTTATTAGAATTTCCCACCTTGACTTACTTAGATTTATTCAATTTACATTGAGGACAATGTAAAGTTTAAGTGTGGGGGAGTGGTTTATGCTTTATGCGTTGTAAATTTTTGAAATTTTCAACTTATGTGTAAAATAGTGAATAAGAAAACTCCAACTTGTAGTTAGTTTAGGAGTCACATAAGATACATGTCGCTAAGATTACATCGAGAATCTCATAAGAGTGACCAACTTAGAGATGACAGAGAACATGATCGGGTTTCTTAATTGTATGAGAGTTAAAGTTGGATTTAACCATGCCAAAGGCAAATAAGGTGCAGATTGAATTCGTATTAGAGTAGTGATCCTCTATAGTGGAGACTACCCATGTTACATAATGTGAGGCACCAACCTTCACTTTTGTACCCGCCTAAATTTTGTGCTTTTAGAGTGTGTGTCACCGTACGTAAATTCATGGCATCGGTGAGTTGTCCAACTTCCCACCATAGAAGCACTATTTGATCTCTTGAGTGCTATTTTATCAACCATGATGGTGACATCGAATTGCTAACTTACATACCACTTGTAATCTTGTTCGCAGCTAGCACCATCCACCTTATCTCTCTACACCAACAGGTCCATAGAAACACCATCATCATCAACAAGAGGAGCATCACAAATTTGAAGGAAAGTTGAAGACGCTTCAAGGTTTACAAGCAACGGTGAGAGAAATGGGCGATTTCAGGATTCAAGTATAGCAACAAAACAAGGGGCTAATTTTATAAGTTGAAGACTATTGTACGAGAGCGAATATTATCAAGATGAGAGTTCGAGAAGTTTATGATATCAAGACATATAAGTTTTGAAGAATCAAGCGGTAAAGTACTTACACCATGGCATTGTACTTACATTTTTTTTATTTTATTTGTATTTTACTTTCTCTTGTTTCAAAAAAAAAAAAAAAAAGAAAAAAATAAAAATAAATAAAAATAAAAGAAAAAAAGAGACAAGAGAAAATTTCTTTAGGTTCATTACTAGTTTTATTGTTTTATTTGTATTTGTTTTAGTTTTTATTCAAAAAAAAAAAAAAAAAAAATTGGGTTTGTATAGTTCGTTTTTATTTTTGTATTCTTTCAATAAAGCCAATGGAAAGAAGGAATATCTATAATGAAGTTTCAAGCGACAAGGAATTTGAGGGAAAGAATCATATTGTCAAGATTCTACGAAGTTCAAGAGTTATCATCAAGAGTTGAAGACCGAAGACGAAGATGAAGACACCGATTGAAGACCGAAGACGTTTTGGCGGATGTCAGAGAGTGGTGCTAGCAATTGCACGCCGGAATGTATAACGAGGTAAGTAAGCATATTCCCACCTTCGTTAAGTGGTTGATTTCCTTTTCAAGAGATCACGTCAAAATGGGTTTTCAAAATATTAAAAGATGTGGGTTTTCAAAATACTTCGGAGGGTTTTTACCTTCCTACCATTCAACGTGTCGCAGGATTCTATCTTCATTCCTACCTGGACACATGTGTGACCCATTAAAAGCTGTTTATTGAGAGCAACTTCATAAAACCCTTTCTTGTGAGGCGAGTCGAGACTTTCGATCACCCGAACCCGAATTTTTGTCGAGAAGGATGGTTATTTCTCTATCAACTTTTAAGAATGAGATTGTGTTCATTTATGTGTCTAACTTGGGCGACTAGTGTGCAGAATTTCTATGTCTTCTTAGCGCGTTGGATGTTATCATTACTGAGAACTAGTAAGTTGGAAAATAGGTTTTGTGGGTAAATCTCTAGTAAACCCTCACGAGACTTATAACTCATTCATTAGGGACACCTAGGGGTTTAAAGGCTTGTTATTTATGCTAAAAGTGACTGTAGCTCGACGACACGGAGTTGTATGTATTCTTTAGAATTGTTTTGTTTGATTTGCTCGAGGACTAGCAAAGTCTAAGTGTGGGAATCTCGATAGGTGTTGTAAAACACCTAATTTTATATCTAGTATTTATGCTTTCTTTGTTATTTTCCTTGGGAATTGCATCACTTACGTTTGATTTTGGAGTTTATTAGGTACAATGGAGTCATTATGAGCAAAGATGGAGAAATTGTCCATTTGGAGCGAAAAGGAGAAAGCGTCATTTCATTGCAACTACTACCGAGAGCGGATCCGAGCCGAGCCGAAGATAGGGACAAACACTGAGCTTAGTCTAGAGAAGCAAGGGCGAACATCTTTGGTGGCTCGTATCTAAGGAGTGGATGCCTAAAGACATCATTGAGTACCCCTATCTACTTCACCTAAGTGGGTATAACCATCCCCATTCCTAGACCTAAACCTAAATCGAGAGAAGTGTTTCTCAATCACTGCTTTCCACCTTAAATGAATGAGAGGCAAGAATGCCCATAGAAATTGGGAGAAATTAGAGCAGAGATGATGTTCAAGAAATGGAGAAGAAAGTAGCAAGATTTGTTGTGATCGATTCAATTTGAGGGTACCGTTTAATATCTAGAATTGGGAAGTCAATTGTTTATCGTATCGTGATTGAGCACGAGTATGAGGTGTTGCATCTGAGGGTTTTGATGGATCGAAACAGGGAGAGAAGGGATGCTGTTGTTGATTAATTCGTGATGAAGCTAAAAAGGAGTCTGTGTTGTTGGATTAGAAAGTTAGGGTTGAGCTGAATTTGAGCTGCTGAGATTCATGGGGTCTGAGATGGATTTAGGGTGATTACAGAGAAGAAGAAGCTGAAAGAATAGGACTGGTGGTGCAGTTTCTCTGAGATGGTGGTCGATTTAGGGTTGTATGTTCTTGTTGTTGGATGGGTGTTAGCCATGAAGCTACAACTGATGCAAGTGAAGTCATGAAAGTCAATCGCAGGTCCGCTATGATTATGAAGTTGATATGGGTTTTAACTGAGTTGAACTGTGGTGGTCTCAATGGTTGAATTTGGATGATTCTGGTGATACAAGGAAATGGAGAAAAGGAGGAATTGAGCCAAGCAAGGAGTAACAAGAACTGGTGGTCTGAGATTGCAGTGTAATGTGCCTTGTTGGATAATGCAACAAACTCGTGGTGTCAAGTCAGTGTTGCCGCCTTGAAATGGGTGTCCGAGATGAAATTTGGTGGCTCGTAATGAAATAGGGTTATATGGTAGAGATGTTTCATTGCAGGTGGAGTTGTGGTCTGCTATTGAAGCAACAGACGCGCAAGTTAACACAAGATTGGAGCGTGCACATGGCAATGGTGGTATGTTTGAGATGACTCAGGCAAAGAAGATGAAGAACTGATGGAGTGGCTTGAGCAAGTGCTGAATGAATAAGCTGGAATGGGTGTTGCCGGAATCTGTTGGTGGTGATTATAGAGAATCTCTCTAGCTTATCATGGTCGAGTCTGGTGGATAATGATGGTCATAAAGGTGGACTCGAGAAGTTCGTGGAATGCTCTTATTGTGATGCAAATTGAGCTTAAAGTGGTGTTGGGATTGAAGTGATGTTGGCAGAGTTAAACCTCCAATGAGTTGAGAAGATTGCATCAGAGGGAAACATTGGCTGGAGCTCGACTATATTGCTACTGTGATGGAATTGCAGAAGTTGGTCATGGAAGCTAATGGGTTTGAATGTGACAATGCCGTACTCTAGTGTTGGATGGATTTCAAATGATTGGCAGCCGTAGAGAGTCATCTGGCTCGTGGAGTTGCGTTAGTTAATTATGTTGAGATGCGAACATAGCCTTGGTGTTGGCTATTGTTCTAAGCATCAGGTAGTATGGCTGTTGCCGCATACTGTGAAACCAGGGTCTTTGGGGTTGAGATGAAGTTGAATTTCAAGTCATGTCGAGTTGAATCAACGGTGGTGCCAGGTGTTGAGGAAAGGAACTGGAACTGAGATGAAGGCTAGGTGTTGCTGTAGCTGTTACAGCAGAGGTGTTGAACTGGCCCATTGGGTTCTAGTGGTTTGGCTAAATGATTACATTTGTAGGAAAAGTGCAGTGGCTGTGGCATTATGCAATGGTTGAAGCCTAGATGTTGTTAGGTTTATCTTGAAGGAATGTATGGAATTGCAGGGTTGGTTCTGTGCATGAAGCGAAGCTGCGGAGGCTAATTGCAAGTGGTCTGGTGTTGTTGGTGGTGTGCACATATTGCAATGCAGGAACAAGGTTAAAGAGATGCAGGTTATGGTAGTAATAAATGGATTTTGTGGTGTCGAGCATGCTAAGAAATGATGCTTTTGCATCTGTGATGTTAGTTTAGAGAGTTTGAGCTAAAGGAATGAAATGGTGCAGCTGATTTGTGGAAGTGGCAAATAAGATGCAGAGGTGGTTATGAGTCTCAACTGGAGGTAGGGGATGATTAGTATGATGAGTGAAGCATTGCAGCTCACACTGGTAGGAGTTGGCGCAATGCATGTAAGATTATAGTTTGCAAGAGCTCGTGCTCAAGCCAAGACTCCGCCAACAACTGAGTTAGCACTAACTCGATCTGACTTATCTGATTAGGTTCATGATATCACTGAGTTGAATCCATTGACTCCTGCTTTGACCGAGTTAGATCCAGATGACCGAGTTGACCTCGATGTGACTCAAGGACCGGTGACCGGCGGACTTTGCCTGGCCACCCGAGCTATTTTCCTAAGGACACTTCCGCCAATTTCCCACAATACCAGATTTCCCCACACTTCTTTGGGTCATATTTTCTATATGGGTATTTGCACACACAATAGGCTTGGTAGACCACATGAGCTTGGGCTATGAAGACCTAATTTGTAGAAGTTGAGAAAAGCTATAAAAGGAAAAGTTTTCTACAACTTAAGGACACATATTATTCTTAGAACTTTGGAGAGCCGTTTTGTTTACACTTCTAGGGTTTGCTTTTGTTCATCTTCTTCTTCTCAATTAATATTATTATGATGAACTCCATTGCTATGAGTAGTTAAACACATATTATTGGTTATGGGATAAAGTTGATTTCTCAATATGTTATATGATTCAATGAATTAGTTTTGTCTCAATATTTTATTATTTGTGGTTCACAATTAATAGTGTTATAAGATTTGAATACTTGTTAGGTTGAGTCCTAATCAATCCGATTTGCATTCATCTCTAGAGCTATATTAGGGTTTTCAATACGAAAAAAGTTGTTTATCCCCGATTCTAAGTAGCATAATTGTGGGTAGTGCTTGTAGTGATATATCCTACTAGTCACAAGTGAATCATAACTTTTGTTAAAACGATTAGTGCTTTTACACATTCGTTTGCACCGATTAGTCTTATTCCATAATACTTATTGCTCTTAGGGAGTTAAACTTAATTGTGCTTTTACACTTTAGGTTGCTTTCAGAAGAATTCACATATGCATATTTTAATGTGGTTGTAATGAAATCAGGGAATTAACGGGTTATACTTGCGATCAAGGTATCCTAGGACTTTAGTAAATAAGAGATTAAAATACCAATTCTAATCATTGATGAAAATACATGTTTGTGAATGATACTATACCGTGACCAATATCTTCTCCTTATTGATTATTCCAATTATTTGATTTGCTCTATTTTGTTTTTACTTTAGTATTTCGTTAAAACAACAAACATCCCCCCCTTGGTTACCTTAAAAACTGAAAATTACATAACAACAATTGCCTCTCTGTGGAAACGAACTCTTCCTTACCTTGTACTTCATTCATATTTAGTGAGTAAGAAAGTGAAATTATTTTTGACGGATTGACAACCGATCACATAATTATTTTATCAAGCAAAAACATATACACTACACCAAATTCTTGGATTAGAAATAGAACCAAGTTGTTACTAAAACGGGTTGTAACGGCTTTTGCCTGTTGCAAAAGTGGGTGTTACATTTTTTTGTTTACTTAATTTTGGTTAACGCCCCTCGTAATAAATCTGTGAGCCGATAATGAATTTGCCGCTGGTAACAAACTCCATGCTACGAATTATTTTTGTAACATCGTTGTTGTAACGTTGGCGCAGCCGCTACTACGTGGTGATTGAACAAATTTTTAGCCATTGCGAACTTTTTTGTAACAGCAAAAATTACTACCACCAACCTTGACCACTTTTGACCAGGTCAAGGTCGACTCGCGCTCATTTCTACCGAAAATTAGCTGGAATTCTAAATACCCTGCATATACCTTCCAATCCATTCATCATCCACATTCAATGATAATTTCTTCAAATAATATATTTCACACATTCAATCCATTCATACCAGGTTCAAATAAAAAAAGAACTGAAATTTTCCTAAGTACCATTTTTTTTTTTTTGTTAAGTATCAAATTTATTAGGGAATACATAGAACTTATAAGATAGAAACTTGTTAACTGTCTACATAGAACTTACAAAACTTGAAGTCGCTAAGGGACCTTATGACTAATTTGTTCTCCATCCTTTCCAATCAAAAAGAGCATCATTCAAAAAAACCTCGCGAACACAAAAACAAGATAATTTAGATGTCAGTAAGCAAAAACTAGAAGAGATGACACACTAAAAAACCGGAGCAAGCAGGAAGTTATTGCCGCATGGAAAGGCAACGATACTTAACTACTTAACACTACACCAAATTCCAGGATTCGTAACGGAGCTGAGCCGTTACTAAAACGGGTTGTAACGGCTCTCGCCTGTTTCAAAAGTGGGTGTTACATTTTTTTAACGGCAATGCAAAAGCTACTGAATTTTTGGTTGCAACTGAGGGCGTAATGCCGACCGAGGGTTACATGAATTGACACGTGGTAACATTTGGAGCCGTTACAAATTTTTGTAACATTGTAGCCGTAACAGAAGCCGAGCCGCATTACGTGCGCTTTAGTAACATGCTTGAGTCAGTTACACGCAGCATTTTGAAATGCCTTAGAGCCGTTACGAATTTTGTTCATAACAATAAAAAATTATCACCGCAATAACCTTGACCATGTCAAGACCGGCCAGCTTCATTTATCGCTTTCGAAATAAGCCGGAATTCCAATACAATACACTGCATACATCCATCCACACTCAAAAAAATTTCTTCAATCTATTCATATCACATTCATTCAACTCATATCGATTTATATTACAAAAAGAACTAAAATTTCTCTAAGTACCCAACTTTTTAAAATTTCTCTAGCTAAGTACCAAACTTTTTTTTTCGTCATATCAAAATTTCTAAAGAAATACATGGAAGGGTTCCAAAGTTCTAAGGGAACACAGAACTTACTAAGTGCCTACAAAACAAAACTTGAATAACCGCAACTTACAAATCTTGAGCCGCTTTGTTCTCCACCCTTGCAGCCTAAGATTTATATCCTTTGGCAGTTTGCTTTTGTTGAAAGCTTGGGTCAGTGAGAAAGAGAAGAATCCAGACCGCATAGTTTAGAGTCGAATATATGAGGTCGGGTCACTCACCCCCTGACAATATTTATATACTTTCTTTTGCTATTAATTCTTAGAGCAAACCCTCGTGAGACATCTACAGCTTAATCGGGTTATAAAAGGATGAAAATAACAAAGACTGATTCATTGATTTTTTTTTGTTTTATATTTGTTACTATGAAGCTAACCTACATTTAACAAGAAAATAAACTCCTAAGTTATCAAGAAATATTATGCTAATCTCATAATCGGAATATCAAGAATGAGGGAATTACCTCTCGTTTGAGGTTACGATGAACAACACCTTCGAGATGAAGGAAGGCAACAACATTACGTTATAATCTTGGATACTAACTTTACGCTTCCTGTATGACCAGTTAAAAACACCAATGCAGACCCTTTCTTCCACGCGTTCCAAATCTTTATCTACATAACCAAAATTTATACAATACGTTAGTTTAGTTCTATAAAAAGGTTTAGTCATACATATATCTCATAAACATAAGCTGTTCAACCTTTTCTTTATCAAGCAAACACACATAACTGAATCAACATAACTAAAAATCATTTTAACTTACCTTTTGATCTCCCGTGCATGTCAAAATGCGAGTGTCATCCCGCAAAGAGATAGAAGTTTTAGGTTCAGAGTGATTAAGAATATCCTAATCCAACATAATCTCACTCTAACTAGAGTAAGCAGCTGATATACTTACACATATCACTTTCTTAGCAGAAACATCATCTCGCATCTTATTTCGGGGAAAGCAAACCATTCATTTTAAGTATCCATACACTCAAAATTATTCAATTGATATTTGTACCTTTACAACGTAGACCGCCCAAAATTGCGCTTTAGAACTTAGCCACTGCTCAAGAGAGTGGCAAAGCACAGGTATTAAAGCAACCGCAGAAAAATCAATTCATCAACAAAGAAACTATTCCGATATTACAAAGCTTATAACATAAGACCTAATTCACCCAAGGAACCAAATTGGTTAAACTAAAAGATACAGAACGATGAATTAAGGGCATAAAAAATTAGAGGAACCAACAAGGTTAAACTAAATATACTATCATCAATAATTAGAAGTTTTCACACACCGAAACATAACATTACTCAATTAAGGGAAATCTGAGAAAGATACATGACATGAGTTTGTATGGTTTCTTCCCACATCTGAAACATGACGTAGGTTCAGAATGAGATATACACTGGTAGTCGTAAATTTATCATAACATATAAAATTATGTTATTTATCTTTTATGTGTTCATTTTTCATAACTGTTATAGGCATAACTACATCTCTTACTCCTACCGATGCTTCCGCAATCGAACCATATTTTCCAAACCATAAGAAAAATGAGAGACACGGCAGAGCAGATGCATACAAACTTACCTATGGTGATATCAATCCTGTTTCAAGAATAAAGATCGATTCGACAATGGATCTTCTATGATGACCAACCGCTTTGGAACACCAACTTCAGTAACTGGATACTTTTCCAAATAATCTTACATATAATAAAAATAGCTGGCATCATACAAAAAAAAAAGTTTGAGGTTGAACATGCAAATGCTACTAATACAAGCTTGTTCTCAAGCCGCTTGCCACTTAGAAAATCGTTCCAAGATCTTGAGAAAATTGCATTGTCCCAGCGTGCTAAACCCTGGCTTGCAGTTGATGGGGGTACAAAGGTATAGCCATATTCTAAAGATGGCAGAAGACTTAAGCATTCGGATAATGAATCTCTAAAAAAAATATTCGATTATAAGTCCGAACAAAATGACAAACCGCATTAACAACATATAAAATTTTCATTTTCATTTGTTTTTTATCTACAAATGCCGATTCTGGTATTAGATAGAATTACTTATCAGCATACCTGCAATGAAACTTCTACAGCTTGACCAAGTTCTTGCAAGTTTACGATTCCTTCTATGGTACCGTTTGTAGGTGAAAATGGTTTCAGCACGATTTCAATTATGTGTGCGGGTGAGAAACAATTTAAACCCTAAACAATGTACCGCAAGGGAGTACTTTAGATTCGAGAGATCAATCTGTACATGTCCCACTAAACAAAGAAATGGCCATCCCGTGACTTGTTTCGGGCCATAAAGTGGAGGAGAATGGGTTGGTTTTGGGGAGGGAAGCAAGGAAAGTGGTGAGACCAGAATAGTTGATTCTGGAACAGTAATTGGGTTACTACGACTTGTTATCATAAAAGTGAGAGAGCCCCCAAGGTGAGCTAGCAAGTATTTCCGAGTGTTGTATCTCCCGCATGAACTTGTTGTTCAATGGAAATAGGTAAGACCTATTTATACAAGTTCTGAGTAAAAACGTACCTGGTCTCATTAAGGAGTGGGGAAGTAAATGGAGGAGGTGGTAACCGTATGCATGGAATTGATGTTCCATAAAGTGGTTAACGCATGAAATCGGTTTTCATGAAACCGCTAACGTTATGGAATCGATGTCCCATAAAGTCGTTAACGCATGTGATTTATGTCTCATGAACGTTTCACAAATAACTTCCCGTATTTACTAACCGCCTCACCCTTATGACACTTCCTTATGACGGGCTTAGTGTACGCTGAACGCTGTAAACCGCCAAACCAATACCCAAAGAGGATCCCCTAGTTTGTGTTGATGTCTTGAATGTTTTGGAAAACATGTAACACATTGTAGCTCTGCAAGTCAAGCCTGGAAACTTGCTGCTCGGGTGACCTCGACGGTCGAGATTTTGTATCTTGAGAGAGGGCAACCGTTGATCGTTGCACGCTCGTTTTTGGTAGTCACAGAGTGAGGGCCAACGTGGTGGCGCGGCTAGGGTTGGCATGTCGTTGGCATGGCAAGGTTTGGCGTGGCCGAACTTAGGTTTTTCGGTCCAAAGGTTACCATGTGTCGTCCGGTAACCTTGGATGGCTAGGATTTGCTCCCTTGGATTGAAGGGAAACCGTTGATTGTTGTACGCCTTCGTTTTGGAAGCCGATAGTGAGGGCCAACGTGGTGGCGTGGCTAGGTTGGCATGCCGTTGGCATGGAAAGGTTTGGCATTTAAGAAAAACATTACTAAATTAAGGGAAATCTGAGAAAGATACATGAACATGAGTTTGTATGGTTGCTTCCTACATCCGAAACATGACGTAGGTTTAGAATGAGATATACACTCGGTGGTCGTAAATTTATCATAACATATAAAATTATGTTCTTTATCTTTATGTGTTCATTGTTCATAACCGCTATAGGTATAACAACATCTCTTACTCATATCGATGCTTCAAGAATCGAACCATATTTTCCAAACCATAAGAAAATGAGAAACACAAAGCAGAGCAGTATGCATACAAACTTACCTAAGGGTGATATCAATCCTGCTTCAAAAGAATAAAGATCGAATCGACAATGGATCTTCTCGTGATGACCAACTGCTTTGGAACACCAACTTCAGTAACTGGATACTTTTCCAGATAATCTTACATAGAATTAAAATAGCTGGCATCATACAAAAAAGAGAAAGTTTGAGGTTGAACATGCAAATGCTACTTATACAGTTGTTCTCAAGCTGCTTGCCACTTATAAAATCGTTCCAAGACTCTTGAGAAAATTGCATTGTCCGTGTATCCCAAAGGTGTTAAACCCTTGGTTTGCAGTTGGAGTTGATGGGGGTAAGAAAAGCCATATTCTAAAGATGGCAGAAGACGAAGCATTCGTGGATAATGAATCTCTAAAAAAATATTCGTATTATAAGTCCGACCGAAATGACAAACTCCCGACACAACATATAAAATTTTCATTTTCATTTGTTTTTTTATCTACAAATGCCGATTCTGGTATTACATAGAAGTACTTATCAAGATACCCGAATGAAACTTCTACATCTTGACCAAGTTCTTGCAAGCGAGAGAATCCTTCTAAGGTACTGTTTGTAGGTAAAAATGGTTTCTCGCTTGATTTCTAATTGCAAAAGTGTGCGGTGAGAAACAATTTAAACCCTAAACAATGTACTGCAAGGAGTACTTTATATTCGAGAGATCAATCTGCATAAGTCCTACTTAAACCAAGAAATGGCCGTCCCGACTTGCTTCTGGCCACAAAGTGGAGGAGAATAGGTTGGTTTTGGGAGGGAAGCAAGGAAAGTGGTGAGACCAGAATAGTTGATTCTGGAAGAGTAATTGGGCACTACGACTTGTTATCGTAAAGTGAGAGAGCTCCCAAGGTGAGCTAGAAAGTAAGTATTTCTAAGTGTTGTATCTCCCGCATGAACTTGTTGTTCAATGGAAATAGGTATGACCTCATTTATACAAGCTCTGAGTAAAAAACGACTCGGTCTCATTAAGGAGTGGGGAAGTAAATGGGAGGAGGTGGTAACCATATGCATGGAATTGATGTTCCATAAAGTGGTTAACGATGAAATCGAGCCATGAAACTTCTAACGTTATGGAATTGATGTCCCATAAAGTTGTTAACGCATGTGCTTTATGTCCCATGAACGTTTCACACATAACTTCGTATTTACTAACCGCCTCACCCTTATGCATGACACTTCCTTATGACGGGCGTAGTGTACGCGCACGCGTAAACCGCCAAACCAATACCCAAAGAGGATCCCTTAGTTTGTGTTGATGTCTCGAATGTTTTGGAAAACATGTAGCACATTTTGTGGCTTGGCAAGTCAAGCTCGAAACTTGCTAAATTGGTGACCTTCGACGGTCGAGATTTTGTATCTTGAGAGGAGTGGCAACCGCTGATCGTCGCATCTCGCTTTGCAGTCACAGTGAGGGCCAACGTGGTGGCGCGGCTAGGTTGGCATGGCAAGGTTTGGCGTGGCCAAACTTAGGTTTTTTGGCCAAAGGTTACCATGTGTCGTCTTGGCAACCTTGGATGGATAGGATTTGCTTCTCGATTGAAGGGCAACCGTTGATTGTCGCACGCTCTTCGTTTTTGTAGTCACAGAGGAGGGCCAACGTGGTGGCGCGGCTAGGTTGGCATTCCGTTGGCATGGAAAGGTTTGGCATTTAAGAAAAACATTACTCAATTAAGGGAAATCGAGAAAGATACATGAACATGAGTTTGTATGGTTGCTTCCATATCCGAATCATGACGAGGTTCGTAATGAGATATACACTGGTGGTCGTAAATTTATCATAACATATAAAATTATGTTCTTTATCTTTTATGTGTTCATTGTTCATAACTGCTATAGGTATAACAACATCTCTTACTCCTACCAGTCAAAGAATCGAACCATATTTTCCAAACCATAAGAAATAATGAGAGACACAAAGCAGAGTGCATGCATACAAACTTACCTAAGGGTGATATCGATCCCTGTTTCGAATAAAGATCAGAATCGACAATGGATCTTCTCAGATGACCAACCGCTTTGAGCACCAACTTCAAGAATCGGATACTTTTCCGTGATAATCTTACATAGAATTAAAATAGCTGCATCATACAAAAAAAAAAGAGAAAGTTTGAGGTTGAACATGGAAATGCTACTTATACAATTGTTCTCAAGTCGCTTTTTGCCACTTAGAAAATCGTCCAATACCTTGAGAAAAATTGCATTATCTCAGGTATCCCAGCGTGCTAAACCCTCGGTTTGCGCTTGAGTTGATGGGGGGTACAAAAGCTAGCCATATTCTAAAGATGGCATAAGACGAAGCATTCAGATAATGAATCTCTAAAAATATTCAGATTATAAGTCCTGACCGAAAATGACAAACTCCGCACACAACATATAAAATTTTCATTTTCATTTGTTTTTTATCTACAAATGTTGGGATTCCGGTTTTTAGATAGAATTACTTATCAGCATACCTGCAATGAAACTTCTACAGCTTGACCAAGTTCTTGCAAGCGACAGATTCCTTCTATGGTACTGTTTGTAGGTGAAAATGGTTTCTGCTGATTTCGGTAATTGCGGGTGTGCGGGTGAGAAACAATTTAAACCCTAAACAATGTACTGCAAGGAGTACTTTAGATTCGAGAGATCAACTGCATAAGTCCGGCCTAAACCAAGAAATGGCCAGTCCCAGACTTGCTTTGCTACAAAGTGGAGGAGAATGGGTTGGTTTTGGGGAGGGAAGTAAGGAATTAAAGTGGTGAGACCAGCAATAGTGGATTCTCGAAGAGAAGTTGGGTTACTACGACTTGTTATCGAAAGAGAGAGCTCCCAAGGTGAGCTAGCAAGTAAAGAGATTTCAGTGTTGTATCTCCCGCATGAACTTGTTGTTCAATGTAAATAGGTAAGACCTATTTATACAAGTCGGAGTAAAACGTACTCCGGTCTCATTAAGGAGGGGGAAGTAAACGGGAGGAGGTGGTAACCGTATGCATGGAATTGATGTTCCATAAAGTGGTTAACGATGAAACCGGTTTCATGAAACCGCTAACGTTATGGAATTGATGTCCCATAAAAGTTGTTAACGCATGTGCTTTATGTCCCATGAACGTTTCACACATAACTTCCCCGTATTTACTAACCGCCTCACCCTTATGACACTTCCTTATGACGGGCGTAGTGCACGCCGCACGCCGCAAAACCGCCAAACAAATACCCAAAGAGGATCCCAGTTTGTGCTGATGTCTCAATGTTTTGGAAAAAATTTAGACGTTGTTGTGGCTTGCCAGTCAAGCCTCTGAAACTTGACAGCCCGGTGACCTCGGGACGGCCGAGATTTTGTATCTTGAGAGGAGGGCAACCGCTGATCGTTGCACTCCTTCGCTTTGGTAGTCAAAGCAGTGAGGGCCAACGTGGTGGCGCTGCTAGGTTGGCATGCCGTTGGCATGGCAAGGTTTGGCGCTGCCAAACTTAGGTTTTTTGAGCCAAAGGTTACCATGTGTCGTCTGTAACCTTTGGATGGCTAGGATTTGCTCCAGTGGATTGATGGGCAACCGTTGATTGTCAGACGCCGCTTTGATAACCGCATAGTGAGGGCCAACGTGGTGGCGCGGCTAGGTTGGCATGTCGCTGGCATGGCAAGGCTTGCGTGGCCAAACTTAGGTTTTTCCAAAGGTTACCATGTGTCATCTGCAACCTCGATGGCTAGGGATTTGCCCCTGGGATTTAAGGGCAACCTGCTGATTGTTGCACGCCTCGCTTTGGTATCCGCAGTGAGGCCAATGTGGTGGCGGTTAGGTTGGCATGCCGTTACATGGCAAGGTTTGGGCGTGGCCAAACTTAGGTTTTCGGTCCAAAGGTTACCATGTGTCGCCTGGGTAACCTTGGATGGCTAGTATTTGCCCTCGGTTTGAAGGGCAACCGTTGATTGTTGCACGCTTTGTTTTGGTGGCCGCGTAGGGAAGGCCAACAGGTGGCGGCGGCTGGTGTGGTTAGGGCTTGGCATGTGGGCTGGGATTCGCCTTGGGCGTGGCTAGCTTTGGCTAGGTGCGATTTTGGCTTGGCATGTGGGGCCAAGGGTTTTCCATGGGCGTATGGCATGGCTAGGGCCAAGGCATAGTGCGTTTGGTGCATGGCGCGCTAGCTTGGCTAGGTTTGGTTTGGCTTGGCATGTAGGGGCCAAGGGTTTGCCATGGGCGATGGCGGGCTAGGGGCCAAGGCAAGGGCGTTGGCTTGGCATGATGTGACTAGATGGCCAGGGCCAAGGCAAAGTGCGTTGGCATGGAGCTATAGCTTCGGCTAGGTTTGGTTTGGCTTGGCATGTAGGGGCTCATTTGCTATGGGCGAGGCGGGCTAGGGCCAAGGCAAGGGCGTTGGCTTTGGCATGATGTGACTAGCATGGCTAGGTTTGGTTTGGCTTGGCATGAGGGGCCAAGGGTTTTCCATAGGCGCATGGCGTGACTAGCTTCGACTAGGTGCGGTTTTGGCTTGGCATGTGGGGCCAAGGGTTTGTCATAGGCGCATGGCGTGACTAGCTTGGGCTAGGTGCGGTTTTGGCTTGGCATGTGGGTCCAAGGGTTTTCCATAGGCGCATGGCATGGCTAGCTTGGGCTAGGTGCGGTTTTGGCTTGGCATGTGGGGCCAAGGGTTTGCCATAGGCGCATGGCGTGACTTGCTTGGGCTAGGTGCGGTTTTAGCTTGGCATGTGGGGACAAAGGTTTGCCAGGGTTTTGGGGAAAAAGGTCGTTTGGTAACCTTAGACGGCCAGATTTGCTCCTGGGATTGAAGGGCAACCGTTGATTGTTGCACGCCTTCGTTTTGATAGCCACAGAGGGGAAGGCCAGTAGATGGGTGGGTGCAAGATGGGGCCATGGCGAGGTGCGTTTGGCATGGCGCAAAGAGGGTGGGTCGGGCATGACGGCCATTGGCACGGAGGGTGCGGCTAGCATGGCTGGCATGCTTGGCGCGGTCGGTGTAGCCGGTATGATTTGCCATTGGCACAGAGGTGCATGGGCATGGTTGGCATGCTTTGGCGCTCGGTGTGGTCGGGTATGATTTTTCATTACACAGAGGTGCTGCTAGCATGGTTGGCATGCTTGGCGCGGTCGGTGTGGCTGACATGATTTTCCATTGGCACAAAGAGGTGCGGGATAGCATGGTTGGCATGCTTTGTCACGTCGGTGTGGTCGGGCATGATTTGCCATTGGCACGTAGGTGCTATTAGCGTGGTTGGCATGCTTTGGCGCTATCATGTGGTCGGGTATGATTTGCCATCGGTAACACGTGGGAATTAGGCTTGGCTTGTCGTAACCCTAATTTTAAAAAGATACCCCAATAATTATTTAGGGACACATTAAAGGTTTCAAGAATGTGCCTAAGTAAATGCTTGTTACTTTAAATGTTGTGACATCACCGCCTAGGTTTAGTGTTTTACGATTTTAACCCTAAGCTAAAAACCACCATCAACAAAATGTACGTACTAACGAACTCATCCATCAACTGAACAAATGATAATAATTTTTAAAGACTTCAATGAAACTAACTGAACAAATGTTATTATTGAAACATAATTCATCACAGACAATTGGAATGAAAGCATTAAATTAAGAATCAACAAACTTTAAAGCTCAAAAGAGAAACTTATTGAACATTTCAAATTACCCAAAAGTTTAATTTATGTTGAACATTCTCTTGAAAGTCTCATGTTCACACCCAAATTCATCACATAAAATAAACAACTAAAACCATCTAGAACAAGACATAACAGAATCTCATGTAAAATCAACAAATTCTTTATTCACTTGTCAACTTTATAATGACTTTCACCCAATATAAACTACTTCAACACAAACTTTCAAATAAGTTAAATTTCCCAAGAATATGATGAATGTCTTGAACATTATGATGAATGCACATGCCATAAGCTCAAGAAATTATGAAAGATAAAAGAGAGAATTGTTTCAATAACAGTTAATAAATCAAGTGAACATGATCAAACTACCAAGTGAGAAATGAAAAGTGATGAATGAACAACTCTGAAACATGAGATAAGTTTATTGAGCTAAAAAGTGAAAGATGTTCATTGGGCTTGGGAATACGTAAGAACGCCTCGCTGACCTATCACATTTAAACCACTTTCAAGAAGTGAAAGATGTTTATCATTTAAAACCTCCTAAATTTATGTTACATGGGATCTTCCAATACTGCTAACTTGGTTTGACTCCAATATCCTGGCTAACTCGATCAAAGCAATACAGAAACAATTATACAAAATGAAGAATTTAAAACTAAAAATTAATGTATCTTACTTGCTGATCTTGGTGCTTACCAGTTTGAGCAGCTTTTCATGACCATTGTGACCATGGCTAACACCGCAATTTACAACCATACTCAAGATCACCTGATTAAGCCACCACTTGCAACTGCAATAGCAACTTCATCATAATAACCACCAACTTCAGTTCATTTGCACCCATCTGTAGCTTCAACACCATTTCAGTCTCATCTAACCATCCACTAACACCATTTGCCTAATACCAACAATAAGCACCAAACCCTTGAAAACCATCCACTGCAAAAATTATTCTGATTCTTTCCTTCTAATTCCACCAGTTCCATCTCCTACAGCAGCTGCTTGCAAACCAACAACATATATTCAATCACCACCAACTCCTTCGTAGCTACTTGCCTGCACAACAACTAACAATAATGACTCATCCGGCAAAGACCATTGATCTATCTTCTATTTCATTGCAACTTACAACTACAACAACCATTCTCCCGCAAGAAATATGCACACATACTCAAGCCAGCTTCTATTTACCAACATCACTCATCTTTATACTCAAACCTTTCAGCTGAAATCAAAAGCTACCCTTTCACTACACCATTTAATCACTAGTTTATATTGAGCTCATACCACACAGATTCACTACTAACCCCGTATTTTCCAAGTCCTCATCATATTATCCATCGAGAGATCAACAACAAAACTACCATCTCTTCACCTTGAAATCAATCTCAGCCAAATGCATCAAAACTACCTTCTTCTCTCTAATCAAAGTTCAAAACATCGATTCACATCTCAAACCACCAAACCTGGCCTTTTGATTTCTTCTTATCTATCACTAAATCGAACCTTAAATCAATTTCCAAACCCTAACTTCCTCTCTCTGATTCACCCTAGCCTTTATAACCCGAGTTAATACATCTCCACCATCTTCTCCTTATGTTATTCAATCCACCAATTCCTCCTTCGATTTTACACAAACCCAATACTAACTACACAAAACCCTAATTTTATTTCTTATGATTCTTTTCTGTTCTTCAATCAATAAGAACCCTAACAAAAATCAAATTCACAACCTCAAACAACACCTTCCCCGATCCATTTACTTTCGTATTTCTTTCTTAATTGATACGAACGATTTCTCGCTCATGATTTTGAGAAGAAAAAAACAAAGAACAAATGGAAAAGAAGAAGTTGGGAAGAGAAAAAAATGAAGAACAACGAAGAAGAAGAATAGAAATGAGTTTCTCTTCGACCCGTTTTCCGGGAAATCGAGAGAGAGGAAGAGGGACGCATGAGGCAGAGGCCGAGATAAAGAGATAAGAGATAGAGTAATGTTGTACCGGGTATAAAATTTAGGTTTTAGATCTGAGATGCATCTCGAGAATAGAATGAAGGGTAGAGATATTAGTTTAGGAATACACGGTGTAGATGAAAGGAAAGAAAGCACGCATGTGAATGACACACCCACCAATTCCAAGTGTTACGAATTAAGTGTGACCAAGCTGCAGGGACTCGCACGCCTATAAAAAAATTCGTAACGGCTGGACTCTCTAAGAAATTTTGAAAGATTCGTAACGGCTCATGCCTGCATTTAATGTTTCAGAATTTGCCATTTGTAACGGCCACAAAGCTGCGTTACGAATTCCCTTCGCTACGAACCAGAATTTGTGTAGTGTAATCGCAACTAGGCAAGATGAAGCTTCATAACTTGGCACTCCCTTTTTATGTAGATTCTCATGTGCAAGCAACTGGTCCCGCAACAAACCAAAGTCCATAAGCTCTCAATTCATTCGAAAAGACAAAACACCTTTTTCCAATGAAATCATCTTAACACCGACAAACATATATAATACAATTGTAAGAAACAAAATCTAGCAAGTATACAAGTGAAGTACTTTACTAGGTCCAGAAATCTAGCAGTACACATGTTGATGCCAACCCCAGTGCAGTTCACTTTCCTGAAACATAGGAAAAACAACTTTATCAACCTTACTGTATATAAAAATGTACATAAGCATTAGCAGGTTTAAAGAGGTTGCATTTGTTCATGAATTTGTATTTGATCACTTATGTGGCTAGGGTTTGCATCTCAAATCCCACTGAGCAAATGATCCATCTCTTGAGCCACATACAAATAAGAACTGACAAAAATTAACAAACTCCAGGGCAGTTAGACCTCCCAAGGGTGTCACAAGGATTAAAATATCTCAAACAAGCATTTACTTTGCAGGATTGGATGGGTGGGCACATACTGACTTTACACTTCCTGTATGACCAGTTAAAACACCAATGCAGACCCTTTCTTCCACGTTCCAAATCTTTATCTACATACCCAAAATATATACTATACATTAGTTCAGTTCTATAAAAAGTTTTAGTCATACATACATCTCAGAACATAAGTCGTTTAGCCTTTTCTTTGTCAAGCAAACACACATAACCGCATCAAGATAACTCAAAATCATTTTAACTTACCTTTTTAATCTTCCTCAGATGTCAAAAATGCTAGGCCTGGTCATGACCACCAAGATCATTTATCCAAAAATCCTCCAGCCATTCTTTTATCTACATAACCCATCACCAACAAATACACTGAGCAATTACAAATTGGCCAGATTGATGTGCCTGGTCCGTAGGATGAAAAGCTAAGACAAGTGGAAAGATCCATTTCCTTCAGTTATAAAAAGATAAAGCAACTTCTCCTTCATTATATCCTACAAAAACAATCTCATTAAAAATGAGAACTTACTACGAAAACAAAATAATTTAATGCCGTAACTTACTTAATCAAGCAATTTTCATTTTTCAGTGGAAAGAAAAAAGTGAATTTGGGTCTTTGAAAGTCTCACCTTGGTAAAATAAGAGGAAGCTTGAGATAGTTGGCACAAGTCATCACACTGGGCAAGTCCCCATCAGCCCATTCGTTTGAATGATGCGGAAATATTAACATAAATAACACAAGATTAATAAATAAAGAGACTTGTTATGTGGCAACTTTTATAGTCTATTAGGGACGATATTTATGGAGGCATACCTTTGGTGGATAATTGTCATCTTAGGGTTTAAAGCTGCTAAGCCTCCATGTGGAAGTCGAGGTGCTCAAGCTACAACCCGAATGACAAATTTTGTTGTTGATCACGTTGAAGTCTTTCATAATTTCTAACAATTGCAGTAGAATAGAAAGAAAAAATAACTATTAGAAACATGTTCAGGTGATGCAGCTAAGGAGTTAAAAAGACGGAAAAAATGATCGATTGGTACTCGATAAATGATCTGGGACCGCTAATCGTGGAAGCCATGATCAAATTTGATGTGATCCAAAAGCTCATTTGACTATGAAAAACATGATCACCATAAAGTTAGAAAGTGGCACTTGACACAAGTCACACAAAACATTTTACACCAACAAGTTCTGGATACATACAAACCCAAGCATCTTGTTCTCCACATAATAAACGATCAATCTCCCTCCCCAAAAGAATACTTTGAGACTTGTTAACAAAAACACCTAAAACCAAAAGGTTCATCAAAATATACGAGGAGTATGGAAGTATGTCAAGAGAAAGAAGTAGGTTCTGGATTCAACCGACGAAACTACAAGTGAAAGAAAAACTTACTTTCTTCTTAATCTTTCCACTCGTAAGGCTTTTTACTTTTTCGTTACCGATTGAACTCCCTCTATAAAACTCCCAATAATGAAACCAATCAAAAACCCTAACTTAACAATCAATCACAAAAACAAACAAAAACCAAAAAACATCAAAATTACCTTAGAAGTTGTTAGAACAAAGACCATCGGCACTACCGTAATCCCGACCCCTTGTAGCTAAGGGGATGTACGTATAATCGACAATTAGAGTTGATTAAAACGCCTTGAATATCTAAACAATTGAACTCTTCAAGAACAACAAGCCTCCGAAACTGCTAATTTGAGCGAAAAAATGAGAGAACATGTTCACCATCAAATATCGATGGAGATGAATACAACAAACAAAAATATATATTGTTTTGAACGTAACTAATGAAATTATAGCAATTACATTGACACCTACTTTAAATTTGGTTAAGTAGTTTGTTCCTAAAATCTACTTTTTGTTCTGCACCAGAAAATGTAAAGTTTTAAAAACTAAGCAACGCAGCTGTAGTGCACTCATTTTTTGGTGGTGGGATCAAGAAACTTACATGGTTAAGCTCACATTGTGCTAGGCAAATATATGCGATACGAAGTGCCATAAGTTATAATAAGTGCAGAAGATACCTTGGAGTCTTCTATTTCTGGTAGCCCACCATAAGTGCCCGAGTTAAGCATTACAAGGCTCTGCACACAAACAAAGGTAGTAGCATAGTATGAATCCCGCTAGCATAAGACTTGATATTTATGGATGTTTTCATGACAAATCAAGTGGAGCAAACTCATTGAGGATCCAACAAACCATTTAAGCAAAGGGACCCTCTGAATGAACACAAATTTGCTGGGTATGGGCATCTCATCCAATATTTCATCCTTGAAATTAAAAAGCATAGAGTTGGTTGACGTTAACCAATGTGTAGCTCCGTTAACACTTACTTGAGCAACAATGAGTTCTTCTGCACAAAGCCCCCAAGGTACATCCTCAAGCTTTCTTCATGAATTAGATTTTGATTACATTTTCAAGAGGTCTAAATCCACCTAAAAAACAGCTAAAAGGAACACGGGAACAACCTTTCCAATGGGCATGGCAAGATCATATAAAGAACAGCTAAAAACCACGAAACCAAAGCCAACTATATAACCAATTTGAACACTAGATTGAAGGCTTCTTGCACCCACTCGATTAGCAATTAGCACCATTGTCTCAAGCCTGCAGATAACTCAAAAGACTAGAGAGCAACAATGAACAACAACCCAAATCATAAAAACAAACTAAAAATCCACCATATATCCAAACCCTAAAATAGAAATTAACATAAAACCCTAAAATCGCCTCCATATGTTGAAACTTATACCTTTTAAGTTGGATTAACCAATCAATTCTTAAGTTCATATATATGTTACAATCGCCTTCGCTTCTTCGGCCTTCAAACCCTAACATGAAATCGAAAAAATCGAATTAGATTTAATTGAAGAAGATTAACAAATCGAAACTAAGATGAAACAAATCGTATCGATTCACTCTGACCAACAAAATCGTATTAGAAACAAATCGAAACCCTAAAAACCAGACGATTGAAAATTTAGAAACCCTAAAAATCGAAAAAGTTATAGAAAAGATCGATGAACACTTACATGGATTGACGATTGAAGAGATTGCTATGATTTCATCGATTCATCGTTTGAGAGGAAGAGAAGAGAGGCAGGAGCCGAAGAGGAAAAAAGAGAAATAAAATGAAAACTCGACCTCATTTCACAAGGGTATATCCTCAAAATCACGATGTGAATGGCACACGCGTGGGAGGAAATATCCTCTGGTATAACTCATCGTGGGTGGAAACATAATACTACGCATGTGAATGGCACACGCACATATTAAAGGTGTTACCACCCTGGTGTGACCAAGCGTGTGACTGGCACACCTAAAAAAAAATATGTAACGGCTAAAGCCTGTTAAGAATTTTTTGTAACGAGCATTTTTAACGGGAAATTCGCAACAGCCCATAAGTCGTTACGAATTGTCGTTACGATTCCGGGAATTTGGTGTAGTGATACCAAGAAACACATTACGAATTCAGCGAATCAATGTTATATTCGACAATCACATTACCAATAATGTTTCTAATAAATTATCTTATTTAGACAATAATATTTCCAACAAATAATCTAAATTCAGATTCAATACATGAGTTCATAACATTAATACAACAAATCATCCATTTAGGATTTAACACATCAATTCATAATTCATCCATATAAGTTCACACTTGAGTTCAACAATTCACTAAATTATATTTCGCACATGAGTTCATAACACCAATTATGTTTTTCAACACATCATATAATCTAGATTTCAACACATGATTCACAAATTAATATTGTCATCACAACAAGTAGCCATGAGTTCATGGTATGAAACCTTTGGTTCGTACACCCACCTATCGGGCTTATCTAAGATTGTGCATATACCTCCATCGATGGTCGAACAAAAAGTTCCTATGGGATCATACCTATCTACTCCCGATCATTACCCATTTCATTCACAAGACATAAACCTTGGTTAGTACACCACCTATCGCTTATCGCACGACAGCCCGCCATCGATGATCGGGAAAACACAAGTTCCCATGGGGATCATTACCCATTTAATTTCTGGATCATTACTCCACTGTTAGCATGAAATCATATTTCATATAATGGAAAACATGAACTCATTTTATTTTAAAAATCTTTTTGTTAGACACAAATACAAGCAACCATGTCTTAAGAACATAAATTTCTTTCAAACATTTATACAAACAAGTTAACCGCATACATTTTTACATCATCGCTTAAGGTGGATAATTCATCCGATCTTCCTAAATTTTCAGGAGAACCTACATAACTTCAATAAACAAATCCACTTATCCAAATTTCACATAAAACTAACGGCTTCAAACAAAACTTATTGAATTTACAATGACATTCTAAAACTTGGCATTACATGTCATTACCAAACAATTCATGATAAATTCATATTAACATGGAATTGAGCAAACCCAAAGCAAAATGAAACATATCACAAATATCTATGACTTTTGTCAAGACTATAAATTATTATAAAATCGTTAAGATTTCCTAAACACACCAAAACCACAACAAGGAGAAACTGGCCAAAAATTCAGAAATCTTTATGTTTTTCAACAAACAGATAATCTAGATTTCAACACATGATTCACAAATTAATATTGTAATCACAACAAGTAAATCCATGAGTTAACGGGGTATGAAAACCTTGGTTCGTACACCCACCTATCGTTTATCGGTACTTGACAGCCTCCATTGATGGTCGAACAAAAGTTTTCTATGGGGATCATACCCATCCGCTCCTCGGGGGATCATTACCCGCTTCATTCACAAGATAAACCTTTGAGTCTGCATCACCTAGCCGCTTATCGGACGGAGAAATGCCATCGATGAAGGCCAGTCCGTGCCGATAAATGATAGGTGGGTGTACGAACCAAGGTTTTCATACCTTGAACTCATGGTTACTTGTTGTGATGACAATATTAATTTGTGAATCATGTGTTGAAATCTAGATTATATGATTTGTTGAAAAACATAATTGGTGTTATGAAATCATGTGCGAAATATAATTCAATGAATTGTTGAACTCAAGTGTGAACTTATATGAATGCATGATTTGTTGTATTATTGTTATGAACTCATGTATTGAATCTGAATTTAGATTATTTGTTGGGAATATTATTGGCATTGTGAATGCATGATTGAAATCTAAATAGGATAATTTATTAGAAACATTATTGGTAATGTGATTGTCGAATATAACACGAAATCGTTGAATTCGTGAATGTTTTTGGTATACGTTTTTGCTTGATAAAATGATTATGTTTCCGCATCTTTGGAGAATTGGGAATGCATTCTATTGAGTTGTCATCTCACCCCAACCGACATCCTTGCAGATTTATCGTAATGGCGCAGTTGAAAGCTAGGAATGAGTAGGCTAGCTTGATTGAATTGTTTTATTGTATCATTGAAATGTAAATCTTAACTGCAATGTTGTTAAAGATGTTTAGTAATTCATATAAATCAACTCATGTATATAAAGATTTAATTATATTTAGTATAAAAATAAGTTTTTAAGTCTCTCCCACCAGAACGCTCGAAGTTCGGATCTCCATATGGATTTGACCCCAACCTAACTCGGGTGTTACATGATATCTATGGTAATTTTGTACTTCGCAGATCCAATATTTGTTAAAGTAGCTCGACACTTGATTTGACTTATCACTCACATTTCTTTTCTGATATTGATAAAAGATCTTCTTTGTTTTAGGATTTACTTCGTTTTTCGCTCAACCTCGCCTCAACCACGCGCGAGTAGGATTTGTGTACCTACAAGTCTAATAGAACAAGTCCACTGGGACTTGGTATATTAACAAATAAGATAAGTCGCAGGGATAGGCGAATCAGTTTTGGCAAGAAGCTTTTCCCTGCCTCCTTTTGGATATTTTGGGCTTTCCTTTCCCCTTGTATTTTTTTTCTTTTTTGGTCTCTACATTTTGTAGAGTTTTATTTGATTTATAAAATCTTTATCTTTACCTAACAAAATATAAAAGTTTTGGGAGGTGAAAATATAATTTGTTGAAGAATATTAAAATGATGGTATCAATATTCTTCACCAAGTCACTAGTTTTTTTATTCCTATAAATAAGACACTCACTTGAACACCCAACTTACACCGGTTCAAATTTCTGAATTTCTCATAAAAAAAAAAAAACTTTTAACTGCCATTTTAGTTCTCTAATTTTCTCGATTAAAATGTTTCAAATTGCATCTCAACTTTTGAGGAAGTCAAACCTAATGATATTGTTAATAAGATATTTATTAGTTTTTAAAAAAGTTGAAAATTGCAAAAGGGAAAGAACAAGGCAAGTTCTAGAAGTTAATCCACAAAAGTTTGTCATAAAATGCAAAGAACGCCTCTAGTTTTGAAAGTCAACAACCGGTTACAAAAACCAAGGAAAACTGTTCAAGAGTACGCTGACGTAGTTACGCCAAATGAAGATAACCGTATGTTAAAGATTGTCTGAAATTTTTATTGAAGTCGTTATTTTAAGTTTTTATTGTCTAAATTTATAACTTCAAATTTAATTAATTAGAACATATTAATTTACTAGGTTAATAACGGTAAAATAACATCAAAATACATTGGATTAAAACAATGAAATATAAAGTATTATATAGAATTCATACATAGATGTTGGATAACAATAGAATTTTATAATTAGAGGTTGTATGACGCCGATATTTATAACAGTTAGATTTTCAAATCTAACAATGATATTTATAACGATGATGTTTTAAAACTATCCATGGGTATATGGTGGTGGTGGTGGTTAGTGGGTGACGATCGTTGATCTGGTGGTGGTGGAATGGTCGCGAATGCCGGTGGTGGTGGCTACGATGAAGTGGAAGAGAAAGAAATTGGTTGTATTTTGGAAATACGTAAAAAATAATACATAAGAGGGTATTAGATAATCTATTTTTAAATAAATTAAAATTTAAAATGATAAGGGTGTATTTATTTTTATATAATGGTATATTTGATGAGTGTCAAAGACTGGATATATAATTATTATTTTTTTGATGAAAAAGCAAATTTATTAATCATATACAGTAGTACAAGAGATTTATAATCTCATTTTTGTCAAAACATTGGAAATAACACTAGATTTTAAAACTCTTTGCTAAATATTGAAAGACATGCGCCTGTTGTTTTATCCGAGCTTTAGCAATGTAATCCGTCGATAGTTATATTTCGTTTATATACTTTACCCTGGGCCTCGTGGATGATTTTCCAAAGATTGGAGATAGTTTCCTGAATGGTATTATCCGCGTTCCAAGGAGAATCTTTGCAAGTCTTGTTGATCATTTCCTGCCAGTTGTTTTGCGCCTCATGCTATCGAGATACTAGATAATATATTTTCACTTAACCATGAGGAGGCTTTTAACAAGGCTTTTGATTCTGCATGAAAAGTTGAGGAGGCCCACTCCGATCCCGCTGCAATGTGCACGAAAGATTCGTTGTCCACTGAGTAAAGTAAAAAGGTGTATCCCATCGTTGAATCTTCTTTTTTAAAAGCCGCAGCAATAAAGATTATCCAGTCCGAAAGACGGATATATAATTGATGTATCCAAATATTTTCTTAGAACCCCTATTATATAGCTAGGATTTTTTAATTATTGCATTTTTTTATTTTTACTTTCCTGTCTTTTCCATGGACTAACTATGATCAATTGATTTTTTGAAAGTGATAGTTGGATCAATTGATGATTCGTTAACAAAATGCTTATGAAATTATGATACCTAGATATAATTAAAAATATGAGATGTAATTCACAAGTTCTACACCTTCGTGAGATGAAAACATATGCTTGCCATTTTAGAGATAATTTGCACTGCCCCTACCCGTGCTGGTAAAAGAAATGCAAATCAAGAAACAAATTGTACTAGCGTAGGATTTTTTTTTTTGAAAAACAGATTTTATACAAAAACTAACCCAAAGAGTTAACATTACAAGGGTTCTCAGTGGAACAACCCAGAGATTCAGAACATAAACACATGCAATTACATTGGCTTGTTCTTTTAAAAAGAGATTGGTTGATCACTTGTGGCACATGAACCCAAGTCTCGTTGGAGAAACCAAGATCTAGCCTCTTTATGAGCATCGCAGACTAAGTTGCCCGATCTATGAATGAAAGTATATCCTTGAAAATTTTTAACTTCAGCCACCATCCTTTTTACTTCATCAAGTAATATTTGTACCTTCCAAGAGATTGAAGTACTCACTTTGTTCAAATAGTCCATTACATTTTTGGCACCCCTTCCAAAGAGTAATTTGTTAAGGCTTTATCCCTCGCCCATTTTTGCTTCAAAATAGCTAGTGCTTCAGCTTTCTTCAGAGATGAAACCCTGCAGTTCTCCTCTTGCCTCCTTGGTACCCTAGTGCATTACGAATAACAATCCCGTAACCCGCGATTTGTATCACTTGAAGTCCATGCACCATCCATATTTATCTTAAAAGTATCACCTAAGGGACTAGTCCACCTGCCTATTAGGTAAAGGCAACGCCGACCTTGGAATAACAATCACAGAGCACTATCCTGATCAACATTCCTAGAAGGAGTCCAAAACTCGTATAAACCTCTGGATTTGTATGGACAAACTAATACTAGTACTAGTTTTGTTGTGAGAACACCCTATCGCATCTCTCTTCCATATATGCCAAACTTTAGTTGTAAATACATCTAAAGACAAGGAAGTCAATCATCCCTAGTACATTTATTATAATGATCTAAAAAGAGTCACTACTATGCACATTAGAAATATCCCTAGTCCATTCCAAAGAAAAGTTTAATCCTTTGATAAACATCAAGGCTCCATATTTTCTTCCAAATTTTTTTTCCCATATGCGTTGTTTACATTAGCATTCCTAGGTTCCAACAATTTAACATAAAGACTTTTAACAGTAAAAATCCCATTTTTTTCTAATTTCCATCTAACCTTGTGTTTGTATAAGACCACATGGTGCGAACAAAGAAGTCTAATATTTAGAATTTCCATCGCCGTAAAAGAGGGAAAACTCACTGTTTACCAAATCTACATTCCAACAAGAATTCGAAATCAATCAACTCGATACCAAGGACAGTTCAGAGTCAAGGTTAGGACACAAGACAACAATAGTATCATGTAAACCAGGGATCCACCCGTCCTTTCTTATATCAACAAAAAGGCCATCACCTATTGAGTTCTCTCTAACTAGAGTTAGACCTTTCTAATACAAGTCCAAATCCAAGAACCCGCTCTTGGCCGGCTTACATTAAAAGCAGAACAATTAGAGAAGTATTTAGCCTTAAGATCTTTTTGCCCACAAAGTGTCAGGTTCATCCAATAACCTCCAAGCCACCTTAGAAAGAATAGCTGATTGGCCTTATCGGCATATCTAAATCCTAGCCCTCCTTGTGCAATTGGTTTGCAAGAGAAAAGCTTAAGATTTTATATAAATACCTTTAGAATTGGAATCCTACCCCCGCTAAAAATCCTTTGAATATCATTCATTTTCTTTGTTAACTTCTTACGAATTCGAAACACCCCATTTGAAAAGTAGGGATACTAGATAAAACATGTTTATTCAAAATCATCCTACTAACTTGTGCAAGAATTTTACCTCCATACCTGAATTCTTTTCTCCATTTTCTCAATTAAGGTATCAAAATTTTTAAGTTTAGATTTATCAACAAAAAGAGGAGCCCCCAAGTAAGAATCTTTAAGGTTGATTTTTTTGATTTTAAGCAATCTTGCTCATCATTCTTTGATGCCTCTGATGAACCTTTTGCTAAAAAACACCCTGACTTGTTGAAATTGATTAGTTGACCCCAAGCTTTTACTAAACTGTTCAATAATGTTTAAAAGGTTACGACATTCCCTAAGTCAGCTTTAGCAAAAGCAAACAATCATCGACGAAAAGAAGGTGCGAAAATTAGTCAATTAGTCTTAGTCATTTTAACGCCATGAATATGTTTCGAGGCTTCATTAGCCAAAATCAGTCTTGAAAACTTCCATACAAATAATAAAAAGATATGGAGATAAAGGATCTCTGTCTTAAACCTCGAGTAGGGTTTGAAAAATTGACCAGGCTTTCCATTCCAGAGCACCGCTATAGAGGTAGTAGAAACACACCGAAAATCAAATCACACCCCGGCCTTGGCTAAAACCAAATTGCAAAAGGGTTTTGTTTAAAATTCAACTGACCCCGTCGAAAGCCTTCGACATATCAATTTTAACACCCAACCACCCAACTTTCCTTTTTTTCTTCATAGAATGCACACTTTCGTGAGCAACAATAATGTTGTCCGAAATTTTCCAAGAAGATAAAAAGCCGATTGATACGGTGAAATAACCTTATCCAACAAGCTTTTCATTCTATTTGCGAGTAATTTAGCTATGATCTTGAAGACGTGGCTACAAAGACCAATGGGCCTGAACTCACTTGGGAGGAGTTTTGTTTTTGGAATCATGAAAAGATGAGTTTTGTTAAGTTCGAAGTAAAGTTTTTTTGAGTAAAGAAGTTTTGGACAAATGAGACAACTTTGGGGACCAATAGTCCCCAATTGTGTTTATAAAAGCTAACAAACCCATCAGGTCCCGGGGACCTATTGGGCTTCATTTTCTTAATTATACCAAAATTTCATCAAAGCAAAGCTAGGATTATCAGCCGCAGGATCACCGCTCAATATGCACGAGATTATCGCTGATCACCGGCTTGTTGGAAATAATTTAGGAGCTAAAGGACTGATGGGTTTAAGAGAGATTGAAAATAGGCTAACAAACACTCTGACATGGTTTATGGAAACAAAATTTTATTGATTACAATGACTTGGTTGTACAGACCTTACTTTACAAGCACTCACTTCACTCACTTTCTCACCTTACTACTCACTTTGGGGTTGTCACTTACTTACACCTTCTCATGACCTCTACTTCCCTATTTATAGGAGTTCTCCATCAACTCCAAACTACTCTAGTTTGGTCTAGAATGTTCATGACTCATTCACTACTTTACAACTAACTAGAATTTTCTAGAGAACTTGGGCTCTAGTCTTTTCTTTTAACCATGAAGACTCTAGATGGGCTAGAGTACTCTAGAACTTGTCTACACCAACTAGTTGGGCCTAGATAATTCTAGACACTTCTAAATTAAAAATCAAGTTTACATTTTTAACAGCCCCTTTAAACTTGATTTGAAGTAACTCCAAGAATTTCTCGTAATTTAGCGAAGACCTCATGCTTTAGTGGCTTCGTGAATATGTCTGCAACTTGGTCTTGAGACTTCGTGTATTTTAGTTGTACTTTATTCTCCGATATGCACTCACGGATAAAATGGTACCGTGTGTCGATGTGTTTGTTTGCGGTCGTGGAACACTGGATTCTTTGCTAAAGCCATTGCTGACTTGTTGTCCAAAAATATTGTAGTCGGTTCTTCCTACTCCATTTTAAGCTCCTTCATTAAACTCCTTAACCATATCGCGTGACATACACATGATGCTGCTGCGACATACTCAGCTTCGCAAATGGAGAGTGTGACGATTGCTGCTTCTTCAACTCCAAGTGAAGCCCGTATCTCCGAGGAAAAATACAAAATCCAAGAGTACTTTTCCGTTCATCTAAATCTCCAGCCCAAATACTATCACTATATCCAACGAGTTTGTACTTGTCCGACGACGAGTAAAATAAACCGAAATCAAGCGTACTTTTAAGTAGCTTAAAATTCTCTTGGCAGCCTTCATATGGGTAGTCGTAGTGCTTCCATGTAGCGACTAATTAGCCCCCTTTGCATAGAGAATATCCGGCCTTGTACAAGTTAAGTATCTCAAGCTTCCAACAAGACTCTTGTAAAGAGTTGGATTGACCTTCTCGCCTCCATCGACTTTTGATAGCTTGATTCCGCATTCCACGGGAGTGATTGCTCGGATTGCACTTCTCCATTTTAAATTTCTTAAGGATTTCCTTCGCATATCCTTCTTGAGATATAAATATTACATTTTCTTGTTGTTTTACTTCAAGCCCGAGATAGTATGACATAAGACCGATGTCCGTCATCTCAAATTCTCTCGTCATTTCTTTCTTGAACTCTTGAACATTGTCGGGTTATTGCCAGGTGAAGATCAAATCATCTACGTATGCAGGACGAGCAACATATTCCTTTTTTCATTCACCTTCACATAGAGAGCATATTCATGCGGGCACTTACGAAATTATTTTCTTAGAAGTACTTTCGATTCTGCTGTACCACGCCCTTGGTGCCTGTTTTAGGCCATATAAAGCCTTTTTCAACTTAAGGACTTTGTCTTCATGTCCTCCTCGGCTTCGTACCCAGGTGGTTGATCGACGTATACCACCTCTTCAAGATGCCCATTTAGAAAGGCAGACTTGACGTCATTATGATGGACTTTCCATTTATTTTGAGCAGCTAGATAAATAATTAGTCTTATAGTTTCAAGACGGGCGATAGGAGCAAATACCTCATCATAATCGATGCCCGCTCTTTGGTTGTAACCTTTTATAACCAATATTTCCTTGTATCTTTCAACCTCCCCTTTAGCGTTTTTCTTGGCTTTGTACACCCATTTCACTCCAATTGCTCTTTGTCCTTTCGGAAGTGTTACAAGCTCCTGTGTGTTATTTTTCTCAATAGCCTTGATTTCTTCATCCATCGCCTTTCTCCATTTCTCGCTTTCGACGGTTTTCTTCAAATTTATTGGTTCACTTTTACGCAAAGAGACAAAAGAGAGATATATTGTCTCCATAGATATCATTTAAACTCCTCGTCCGTAAGGGCCTTTTGCTAGAACTTTCATCTCGGATGATGGATCATCATGATGCACTTTGCTGGAGGTGATGGTGGTGGTGAAGTTGTTGGAGCAACTGGTTCGAGGTTCTTGTTCTTCTTCTTCTTCTTCTACAATAGGGAGCAAATTGTAATCCTTTTCTTGAACGCCAAAATCCTAGAATCCTTCTTCATCGAACTCCACATCTCTCGCTTGTGACGACCTTTTTATTGATTGGATCGTACAACTTGTATCCCTTGGATCGAGGGTCATAACCGATAAATATGTACTTGGCGCTCCTGTCATCCAACTTCGCTCTTAGTCGACTCTTAAGACATGAGCATATGTGATACTCCCAAATACTCGTAAATGTGAGACGCCTAGTTTCACTCCGCCCATGCTTCTAAAGGAGTCATGTTCCACACGCTTTTTATCGGACAACAGTTTATCAGGTAAACCGCACAATCAACTGCTTCTGCCCAAAACTCCCCGGGCACTCTCTTTGTCTTTAACATACTCCGGGCCATGTTGAAAATTGTCCCGTTTCTCCTTTCGCAACTCCATTTTGTTGAGGTGTATATGGAACCGTAAGAGGCCGACGGATTCCATTGTCTTCACAGAAGACTCGAACTCCTCGAAGTAAATTCTCCTCCTCTCGTCTGATCTCATAGCCACAATTTCAAAGCCACTATCTTTCTCCACAAAGGGATTTAAATTTCTTGAAATTGGAGAAAACCTCCGATTTTTGTTTCAAGAAATAAACCCATGTTTTTCGACTAAAATCATCGACAAATATGAGGAAATAGTTATTTCCACCATACGAGGTTGGTTTTATTGGTCCACAAACATCTGTGTGAACCAACTGCAGCGGTCTTGTGGCTCTTGAGAATGTTTCCTTAGGAAAACTTTTTTTGAAATGTTTCCCAAGTAAACATCCTTCACACAACTGATCCGGTGGTCTATTCTTGGCAAACCTCTAACCATCTTTTGTTTGGACAATAACTTTAACCCTCCAAAATTGAGATGTCCATACCTAAGATGCCAGAGCCATGACGGGTCTTTCACACAAGCAGTCAGACATCTTGCGACGTCATTTTGAATGTTCAGATAGAACATCCTATTTCCCGTCATTAGCACTTTGGCAATTAGTTTCCCTCTCTTATCTCTTATGAAAAGACTAAGGTTTTCCATATTCATCCTATAGCCTTTTTCTAAGAGTTGTCCCAAACTTAATATATTCATTTTTACGTTAGGGACATAATAAACATTTGAAATAAACTCATGATTTCCATTTTTTAACCGAATCAAGATTTTGCCAAGACCACTCACCGTAGTTTTTGCTCCATTTCCGAACGTCACGTTGCATTTAAATCCACATTCATCAAGCTCCACGAACTTCTCTTTCGTCTTACATATGGTTGCTTGCTCTCAGATCAAGCACCCACTTACAATTTTCATCATAGTCACCTCCTTTGCATGCCACCAACAAGGTCTGGTCTTCTTGATTTTCTTTACTAGCGTAGTTTGCTCTCTCCTCGACATTATTTGAAGAAGATCGGACATCAGGAAGCATAATGACCACGCTTATGACAATTATAGCACTCAACTTGAGATTTGTCATACCTTGGCCTATTATTGTTGTTCCATGATATGTTTCCTCTGCCACGACCTCTTGTGAAGCTTGACCTCCGGCCCCTTTGATTATCGTTATTACTGCTTGCCTCTTCCTCTTCCGCCCAGTAGTAGCGCGTCCTCTTCCTCAAGCATTACTACTAGAGCTCTCTCCTTTGTCTTTCAAAGTGATCTTCGCTTGTAGAACTTGTTCTTTTGCTCCCTCTTTGCTTCTCTTCCTCATCCTTTCTTCATGGGCTTGTAACGATCCCATGAGCTCATCCACAGTCATGATTTCAGACGTCTTTGGACTCTCAATGCATTTGACGACGATATAGTCGAATCTTGGAACGAGTGACCGCAATATTTTTTCGATCACACGACTATCACTCATGACCTCACCATTTCTTCTTAGTTGATTGACGACAACTAAAACTATTGAAAAATAATCCGAGATTAATTCGGACTCTTTCATGGAGAGAGATTCAAACTCACCTCTTAGAGTTTGCAATCGCACCTTCTTTACTTTATCAACTCCCTTGAAGGAATTTTTGCAAAATCTCCCACGCTTGTTTTGCATTAGCGGCTCTTGATATCTTCTCGAACGACGACTCATCCATGCCTTGATAAATAAGGAAAAGAGCTCTTTTATCTCTTTTCTTGATATACGTAGCATATCTTTTTCATTTGCGGTAGCGCCGCTTCATTCTCTCCGTTCGACATAACCTTTTCTACTATATCCCATGCATCTTGCGAAGCCTAATAACGCCTTCATTTGGATGCTCCAATTTTCATAATTATCTTTGGTGAGTTTAGGGATTTGAAAGGGAAACATTTCAGTAGCCATTAGGTTCTATGGCTCTGATACCACTTTGTTGGAAATAATTTAGGAGCTAAAGGACTGGATGGGTTTAAGAGAGATTGAAAATAGGCTCACAAACACTCTGACGTGGTTTATGGGAAACAAAATTTTATTGATTACAATGACTTGTTGTACAGACCTTACTTCTTACAAGCACTCACTTCACTCACTTTCACCTTACTACTCACTTTGGTGTTGTCACTTACTTACACCTTCCTCATGACCTCTACTTCCCTATTTATAGGAGTTCTCCATCAACTCCAAACTACTCTAGTTTGGTCTAGAATGTTCATGACTCATTCACTACTTTACAAACTAACTAGAATTTTCTAGAGAACTTGGGCTCTAGTCTTTTCTTTAACCATGAAGACTCTAGATGGGTTAGATTACTCTAGAACTTGTCTACACCAACTAGTTGGGCCTAGATAATTTAGACACTTCTAAATTAAAAATCAAGTTTACATTTTTAACATGGCTCCCATGGAAGCCAGATTGAGGTTCTAAACATTTTCATATAAACACAAAATTCTTTAAGATTAACCAGGAAAATTCAGAATTAATAAGAAAATTGGGGTGCTGTAACCCTGTCTTTGTATAGATAGTCAAACCGGATCCCAAAAAGAACCCAAAGACATTGTTTATCTACAAGCAAAGATATATTTCAACCTACTGAAAGAGCCTCAATGTTGTTTTATTTTTAGTCAAGTAAAAGGGTAAAAACAAAATTGATATCGATACCACGCAACTCTAGACCGAACAAAATACTACTACTACTTCTTTTTCTTTGCCTTATTCTTTCCAGACTCGCTTGTTGGACTTTTGCATTTCTTCCTCTGATTTTCTTTGTCAGAAGAAGTATATTTAATAATGAGCTAAAAAGAAGTCCATGAATAATGAACTCATTATTGAGTCTTTAAGCTCAACTTTCTAAACAAGTCACCAATTTTGGAGTACTGAATATCAGATCCTCACTGCTGAAACAAATAAATCAAAGTGAATCAAGTTAACTATACATGGAAACAACAAACCGACCTTAAGAGAACCGGATAGTAATAGCATTTCTATGAACCCGACAGCATACAATGTTCTAAATTTAGGGGTCCGGAAATGTCTGCAATGCAGAGACAGACTGAATTGAACAGAGAGCTCGTAAAATGCAAGCTAAATTCGGTAGAAAGTATTGCATATTATATTTACTTTACCAAAACCATGAGATTTACTTAAAATAAATAACTAACCTGCCACTTAATGCAAGAGAGCTGCTTTACGTCCCTCATCCACTAGCTCATATTTACAAAATGGATACTCATTTTGTACATAGCAAATGCAAATATCCAACTGAAAAACACACCCAAACACACACAAAAATGTAAGAAGTTTTGTTACTGGACAAGGAAAATAAAGAGAAAAAGAAAAAGAACAATGAAACAAACCTTCATCTGTGGGTTGCAATCGTGAAAGCTGATGTCCTCAAAAAATTCTTTTCGAAACATGTAGACACGAGATGTATTCAGAAACAATCAGAGGATCTCACAAGATCGAATTCTTGGTTGTAGTCTCCACTTCTCTTCCGATCTCTGCAATCGGAATACATCATCGACTCCGCTGATATTCACCATAACGCATATGGTCAAAATTGAGAAACAACATTTTCATTGGCACTGTCTGGATTTCCCACCTCCATTTCATCGTGCTTCATTGACCCAGCTGATATAGTTTTCCTAATATGTCTTCTCCGAGGAATCAATCCACATCTATCTCAAGACACCGTGGCTCAAAAAACTCTCTCTCTCGATATCTCCGCTGACTTCAAAAAAGACCAAAGGATCCCCATTGCACGAGGATATCAAAGAAGCAACTTATCATAAGGGCATTGAGCCCCTTTTCTTGAGGATTTAGCAAAACACAAGCAGAATCTGCTATTATATCGTATCTAGCAAGTGTACTGCATGTTAAATCAAAGTGACGTCCACAATTCAAACATACTAAAGTAAGAGAACCAACTGAAGACCAGATATGGGTAAGAAGCCACCGTCGTAATCACGTTCCCAAAGCCATTCTAGCCTACTAGAAAATATTTCTTCGATCTTGATGCTATAAAAATCGGCACTTCCTCGAGAAAAACTTTTGAGTCACCATCGATAATAGAATGCATTGCATCTTAGATTTCTCCCAGTGGAATTGTTTCATAGACAAGACTTATCACAAAAAGGAACTACAAGATGAAAACCAAAAAAAGAAGACGTTCAAGGAAATAAACGAACCGCAGAAGTCGGTAATGATATCATGGTCGTTTTTCCAGTCGTGGTTAATGCTTCTTGTAATGATTTTTCAAATTGTTAACTGTAAAGAAACAGGGACCTCTCCCTATCTTTGTTGGTAG